>PVJA010004699.1:0-84042 GCA_004027025.1 Myocastor coypus | reverse complement strand
TTTTTTTTTTTTTTTTTTTTTTTTTTTTTTTTTTTTTTTTTTTTTTTTTTGTCTTTTTGAGACAGGGTCTCGCTATGCAGTTCAGGCTAGCCTTGAGCTCACTTTTGTAGCCCAGGCTGGTCTCGAACTCGCACTGATCCTCCTGCCTCAGCCTCCCGAGTGCTGGGATTACAGGCGTGAGCCACCACGCCCAGCTTGTTCTCTTCTTTATGGAAGCCCCCACAATGAATTTTGCTAGAATAGAACTCCATCCTCTGTGAATTCCTAGACTAGTGATGCATAATTTTCTTTGCATACAAACTACACTCATAAGCCAAAAGACCTAATAACTCAGAGAGTGTTTGGCTATATTATGATCTTAACATTGAACATAAATATCTTTAGGTACTAGTTTATTATATACAGCGCTTCAAATGAACCAGTACTCACAGTCATACCCTGAATGTCAATTATCACCATGGCATTTCAAGGCAGACAAACCATCCCAGGTCTTCTCCCAGAATTTATGATAACTAAATCTCTCATATGAATTTATTTTCTCTGCGCCTTTTCCACTTAAAGTCTACTGTAGAATCAATTGCCACTACACAGATTCTAGTTATTTGGTCTTTTTCTCTGCTGTTGACTTTTAAATGCTAACATGTGACAGGAAGCAAAGGACAATACGTAAATATAGAAACACCGTCAATTTGACTTTTCCCCAAGTGCTTACGCATGCGTCTTATTTGTCACAATGACACTATAACAGAAAGGAAGGTGCTCCTATGCTGAGAATCTAAAATTTAAGAAGGTTAAGTCTTTCATGACTCTACTTTTTCTCTCGCAATTTCCACCCACTCTGGTGTTAATTGCTATTTGCCCCATTCTCAAAATGAGCTGAGAATCCAGCCAGCTCTTATGCTTTGGATGAGAAGCCTGTATCATCTCTGGTCTGGGTTAGCCTCCAAATGCATCCTGGTGCCAAGTCAACTCTCCAGGGATTAACCAGAGCCATCATTTTAAAATGTACCCCAGACCTTGTTACTTGGACTGGAACCTGGCTTGGAATCCTACAGTAGTTAGATCCAGGGGGTAGTTAAGAGTCAGGGGTGAAGGAAGAAGCCCTCACCAGGACGCACCCCTACCTGCCCTGGTCTTCTGTGGCTGTCACACCTCACCTCCTACTCGCTTTTGTTTGCCTCACTGCAGCTGCCCTCATCTGTGCCCTGTTCCTTAAACACACAAGACATGTTCCTGCTTCCGATCTTTTATCGTCCTCCATACAACGCTTGTCTCAAATATTCGCTTAGCTTCTTTCCTCAGTTTGTAATCAATGTTCAATTCTCACCTTCTTGGCCCTTAACCGCTTAATCTGCTAAAATCCCAGCTCTACTAACACTCCAGAACTTCTCCCATTAAAATTCCTTTTTCTAAAATGATAACAGTTATGATTTGTTGCCGGTTCTCAAATCCCCCTCCTTTGGCCCTCTGTGAAGGTGAAAGAAGAAGATGGAATTTCTATTTGAAATCTATCATACCTAAAACAGTTCCTAAAACACTATAGTGTCTCAATAAACATCGGCTGAATAAAGTAAATGAATGGAAACATATGTAATGCATTCAATTGCATATTATTTTATTATTGCTGCTGTCATTGCTTTGTTTTGCTTTTCTGGCTGAGTGAGATGGAATATCACTGTTACAATCTGGGAACGTTTTTAGTTGGGGAGCCAAGAAATAAATAAGGAAGCCATGATTATGCAGTTCCCTCGGTCTGTAATCCTAGACTGCTCAGGATTTCCCATGTAGTCCTGAAGTTAGTCATGACTGTTGCATCAGATAGCGTCTAAACAGCTCTCATCTCTCCCATGCAATAATGTGAGGGCTGAATGGAATTAAAAATCAGTAGGAGACTGGGAGGCCTCATGAAGCTTAGAAGTCAAGGAGAGAAAGGAAGTCTCCTGATGCCAAAAACACATAGCTCATCACATGCAAAGAAATAACCAGAGATGTTTCTGGCAGTGGCCCTACCTTTGTGTTGACACAGCCCGCCAACCGCAGTATCACAGTCATGCCAGGACGGGCCTGGTATCTATAGCCAAAGGCCTGAGAGTGTGGAGTAATTGTACATCTTGCCATTCCAAACTGACACTAGTTCAGTCTTATTTATTATGACACCTCAAAAAAATAAGTTAAAATAAATATTATCACCATGTTTATTTAAAGGAGTCTGGGCACTGTGCATTCTAATTAACATGGAGACCATATTTTCATTCTCTCCAACTCTTATCTCTTGAAAATATTAAAACAAAATTTTCCCGTAAGTTCTCTCTATTGATTTTTTTTTCTTGATGCTCAATAAGAAAAATGATTGTGTGCCTGATGGAAAGATATGATTGCCCCCAATCAGCTTTCTTGCTGAAATAATGCTTATTTTCTAAAGATTCCTCTTACCACTTAGAAAATACAATAAAACTATATTTAATACTTCCAGTGAGTATTGCTGTAGTCATTTAAAAATATACTGTCCTGATGGAAATTATTCTATTCTAGGGCCAATATCTTGATTTAAACAGACACATCATGTTAGAAAGCTTTATTTGGAAAGGACTCTAACAATAAAATCATTTAATCATATCACTTGATTTTAGCCAACTGCATAGAAATTTACTCTAGAACATGAACTTGTTATAAAGAAAGTGTAGCCTTTGAAATTCTGTGTGTGTGTGTGTGTGTGTGTGTGTGTGTGTTACAAAGGAATAAAAATATCATGCCATGTTTGCACTAACTAAGCTACATATTCAGCCCTCTTTTCTTAAGATGGAACCTTGCTAAATAGTTATGATGTCCAGACTGAGATCAAATTTGCAATCTTCTTGCCTCAGTACTCCCACTGATATTATAGGCATGTGCTCCTACACCCACCTCCGTTTGATGTTAAAATATGTCTAATACAATGCATAATTAGAAAGCATACCTAAATACTGGATAAAGAAAGCTCCTTTCCAAGCTTCCATCAAATTCTTTGTTCCATATTCATCAAAGAGTATTTTCAAATCCTTTAACAAGATAACATCTTCAAAGGAGCATGCTGTTCTATTTTATATCAGAGTGCTCTCCAAAGGTCTCGTGTGCTTATGCGTGGGGCTTTTAGGTCACTGGATCAGGGGGTCACTATGCCCATTGGTGAACTAATTATTGATGAGCTGACATCTCACTGTGCTGTTAGGAAGTGGAACCTGATCAAAAGCAATGGATCACTTGGGACTGTGACCCTGTAGGGTGTACCTCCCTCCCTGCCGCCTCCTTTCTCTCCGGCTTCCTGGCTGCCATGAGGAGGGCAGCTTTTCCTCTGCCATGCCCCTCTGCCATACGGGGGTGTTTTAGGTGCTACAACTTGAGCCAAAATAAATCTCTACTCTTTAAAGATGTGGGTTATCCCGTTTCAGCATTAAGGGAAGTAATTAGGACACATGCAATGCAATCCATTCACTTTTTGTAATAAGAAAAGCATGCGCACTTTGATGCTGCAGACCTGAGTTCCATCCTGGACCCAATATTCACATAATAATGGAATATTAGGTGTGTTACTTGAGTAAGCGCTGGGTTTTTTTTCATTTGTAGTATAAAGAAAAATAGGAGCCTCCAACGTTGCCAGTTTCACTGGTGGCCCATTGCAATTGTGGAACATTGGACTATATATGCATCTGTTTCCTCTTAGTTCAAAGAGAAGAATTATTTTTCTTTTGTTTTCTTTCCTTACCAATATCAATTGGAAGGTGTGTCATGCCCACACCCTGTGCTCTGTATTACTATTGTGAGGACAATATGCAATGTGTCAATTGTTGTGAATGTACTACTGATGTATTGTCAAACTATCATGTTGATATTTCTTATTAAACTTAATTAAATTTAAAAATTTCAAAAAGAAAAATAGGAACTTGGCTCACTGATTTTTATGGTGATTGTGAAAGAATAAGATAAAAATAAGGTCATTCCTGCCAAAAGAGACTCCAATTTCTGTGGATAGTATTGTTATTTGCTCTTGCAATACCTGTTCTCTTGTCTGGCCATAAGAATATCTTCCTAAGACTGACTCTTACTACCCTCTCCCAGCTTCAAATTACCTAGTCAATGAACTTGTAGATCAAGCTACCTAGCAGTGCTTGTTTTTGATACCATAATTTCTCCCTCTTAAAACCTTTCTTGTTGTATGCCAAATAAAACTGACACTTCTGGCTCTGATATGTAAAGTTCTCCACACAGCTTGGATTTGTTGTTTGTTTATTTGTTTGTTTGACCCATTGCTCCAGCAGATCCACACATAAAATAGACTCTAGAAAACTGGTTTGCAAATCCTTCCCAGCATGCCGGATGGAAGGAGCTTTGAAAAAGTACAAGTGGAATGATGTTGGATGATCTATTCTTTATGTTTTAAGAAGACATACATATTTGGTAAATATCTACAACTCTTTTTTCTCCCCCATTGTTTCCCCGAGAAGGTAATTCCATTTTGTTCTAAGGTCTACATTCCTTCTTCTCTAGAAAACTGCAGTGTCCACTAGAGACCAAGGTAAACACAAGTAGTCCAGCATAACACACTTAAAATTGAAGTGATCCAACAGTGAGGATACCCAAAGATCTAAGTGAAGCCTTTGGCACAGAGTAAGAGAAGCAACTAAGTCCACTTCAGGGAATGTTTCAATATTCACCAAAAGGTACTGTATATCAGAAAATGCCAAACTCTCTAGGGGCTGATAGGCTTACTAATGAGAACTCAAAGGGCAAAGATATCTGAAGTGTGGCCAAGTTACAATAGCAAGCTTTGTCCCCCTGCCTTTCATAATATGGTTTTTATTATCCTTATTATGAAATACAACTTCGGTTGTGTAAATTAGAATGAAATCTACTGTGAGACCATTGGGTGTTCATTCATCAAAACCTTAACTGATGCTCACAGCACATCCCTGGCTGCCATGGTGATTATAGCACTCATAAAGTCTCAAAAATCCACAGAACTGATCAGCCTCTTCATTGTGTGTGTCCCTGGGGAATGAGGGACATTTGCAGCTGATGAGAGACTTTGTTTTGTAGAAATAACATTTAGCTTGAGCCTCGCCATCTCTATGTGCCTGTCAGGTCTTGCCTTCCTCATGCAAATTGCCCAGCTAAACCCCTCCCCAGTCTTTTTGATCTGGCTCAGTGACATTTCCTGCTTGAAGTTCACATTTATTCTCCACTACATTCCCCTGGAAGAGAATATTTTTACCTTCATCTCTTAGAATAGGTAACAGTATAATCTCAGAGTTAACTATTCTCATATTATAGTCAATTTTATATTTGAGGTAATTTAAAAAAGGGTTGGATTCTCCTTTATAATTTTATTTTTTCTCTATATCTACTATAAACACTTCTATAAGGAAGTCTTCGGTAAATACTGGCTACAGATGCATAAGACTCCCGAGTCACTGAAGTTAGTTGTGAAGCCAGAGTGAAATAAAATGAATGAATCAAATGTGACAATATAAAAGCAAAATGTGGCCCAGCAGGATGGCTCAGTGGTCTAAAGTGCCTGCTTAGGAAAGCTTAGGCGGCTGCAGGGACCGCGGTTCGATCCCCAGCACCACATGCTGCACCAGCCCTGCCCTCAGGGCAGGCTGAGCCGGCCATGAAAATAAATAAACAAACAAACAAAAGTTCGAAAACAATAAATAAATAAATAAAAAGCAGAATATTCTCTAGAGAGATTAAGTACATGTTCTGGGGCAGGAAAGTCAAAATAGCATGGAATCATTGTGAAACTACAGTAAATTTAGCAGAGCTACACTCTAGCTGTATTGTATTTCAGCAAGGAGCAAGTCTGATGAGCTAAGGAAGACAGTAGAGAATATTTTTCTTAAGGAAATGCTGGGGCTGGGAACTATTATATATATATATATATATATATATATATATATATATATATATAAGCTTAAAATAAACTTTAAAAAGCAGTTCATCCAAAAGAGTGGTCTTTGTGGCTGTGTAGACTGTGGCTGTGCTTCTTGTGGTCTACTCCAAACAGAAAAGTGGCATAAGAGCCTGAAGGAATAAATAACATTGGAAAAGTAAATAGATATATGAAAGGGAATGATTTGTTCAATGGGAAGGAAAAACTTGAATGAGAAAAGGACAAAAGAAAGAAGGGGGAAAGATATATTCATGTATATATACGGGATAGTTTATAATCGTACAGCCAATTTCTGGTAATCTTTTGAAAGGAAGAGTTAATGCTTAAAATTTTATTGTTTTCATTCCTATCATTTTCTTCTTTTTAATTTTCCATAACATTTTGTTGTTGTTTTGTTTTGTCATTAAGCCAATTTTACACACTTATATCTGGTAGCCTGAGCAATTGATTTTAAGATAATATCATGCAATATAGCAACCATTATTGAATTCCTATTACTTTGTTTAGGGAAATTTTGTAGCATTTCCAATGCTATTTTTTCTTATTGCTATTATTCAGTCTTTAAAAAATAAAAATAACAAAAAGACAAAAAATAAAAAAATAAAATAAAATAAAAATAAAACTAAGGGGCCAGAGAGATAGCTTAGTAGACTAAGCACCTGCTTAGACAAGCTCAGGGACTGAGATAGGATCCCCCACAGCACATGCGACACCAGCCCCACCCCTAGGCATGGTGGTGCACATCTATATTCCCAGTTCTGGGGAGGCTGAAAACAGGAGGATTGCTATGAGTGCAAGCTGCCTAGTGAGACCCTGTACCAAAAAAAATAAAATAAAATACTCTTAAAAATAATAGAAAAACAAAATTAAGAAAATACACCAATTGGCCAGGCGTGGTGGCTCACGCCTGTAATCCCAGCACTCGGGAGGCTGAGGCAGGAGGATCGGTGTGAGTTCGAGACCAGCCTGGGCTACAAAAGTGAGCTCAAGGCCACCCTCAACTGCATAGCGAGACCCTGTCTCAAAAAGACAAAAAAAAAAAAAAAGAAAGAAAATACACCAATAATATTTTCAAACCTCTAATTAGAAATCTCAACATTTTTGGAATCGTTGAGCCACTCCTAAACCTACCATAAATCTCATGCCAACCTTTTCCAATATGCAAACAGGTTTGGGTTCCTAAATACATTTATAAGTCAGTTGTCTAGAATTCACAACACAAACAATTTAGAAAAAGAGGAGTTCATTTCCCTATCTCATACACAGTCTTCTGATTTTGGGTTCAGTGATTTTTTTTCTTCATCATTTTATAGTATCATTTTATGTAAGTAATAATTGGAAGGCCCGTCATGACTCAAAATTTACATATGGTCCATGCACATAGTCCAAGATCTTGTCATACAAATTGTTGCAAATATACAGTATCATATTTTCTACTTTTATAAATTATTGGCACAACACAGTCAAAGCTTTCATGGCCTCATACCTGTGGACATCCACTAAAATTCAGTCAATACTGAGAAAAAAATTGTAGTTGCGTTTGTTTCTGCGTCATCTCCCTTACAGAGCTATAAGTAGCCCATGACTTTCATTCGTTGTCCGATGCACCATTGTACTTTAATAACAAAGAACATTTATGGGATCTCTACTGGGTACCACACACTCTGCTAAGCATTTCCCATGCTTGAACCCTGATGAAGTGAGCACATTTAATGTGATCTCCCTTTTACATTTGGATAGATGAAATAAACTTCAACAGAGAGCTTGTTCACGGTAGACCTAGCATTTAAACCCAAGCCCATTGACAACAAATGATCATGTCTTACTTTAATTTTATGTTGCATTTAGGTCAAAAGACAAAAATTACAATCAGTTTAGCTAAAGATTTAGCTGACTTTTACATGTAATTCTAGACTAAGACAGCACTCCAAGTAGTTGAGCAGATTGAGTTAGTTTTATAGTCTGGAGCTGAAGAAAACAGAGACAGCAAGATAAAAAATAATAATAAAAAATAAAAAAGTTGACTGCAAAGTTTCTTTCCTTTTGGGATTAAAACAGAAAGTGCTTCTTTACTATGCAGACTCAGGCTGATAGACTTCTCCTGATTAAGAGGAAAACTACCTTCATTCAAAGTTGAGTGGGGCTCTTAGCACAGGTGGTTCCATTCTGGTTGGATTTGCCCTGCTGGTGTCTAGCGCAAGAGGTCAGTCAGAAACAACAGCCTCCATAAACTTTCCTTCCTCTCACGTGATACAGTGACTTGCACTATCAATGGCTCTTTTTGAAAGACACCTGCTGCATAATAGACAGAACTTATTCACGTCACAAGAATTAAAGAAACGTAAAACTGCCATCTTACACACATGGCGACCTCACTTCATCCCTACAAGAAGCTATTCACAGGAGCTTGGTTTTTGTTCCATGTCACTGAATCATTTCACTCTTTCAAGAGAAATAAAAGTCAGTGAAATTACATTTGAGAACTAGTGTTTCTGAAAGATCTTACCATTCCTTTCCTCCTTGAGCTTTCAAATCAACCTCCCAGCCCTTCATTCTAATAGCCTTTGTTTCTTGTAAAGCCTACCTTCAAAATTAGGTAAAACTGTTTTCCTAAAATAATTTTTAACTGTCCATCTGATAAGGCAACTCATTTTCATTCACAGAAGAATTAGCTCTTTGTCAGCCAATTTTGCATTATGTTCTAAAAAAAGATCACTATTTTTTAATGTATTTAGGACAGGGTCTATAGGGTCTACAGTGTCTCACTAAGTAGATCTGACTCGTAGTGATTCTCCTGTTTTCAGTCTCCCAAGCACTGGAATTGCAGGCTAAAGATCACTATTGTTTGAGGTAAGTAAACCTTATTTGATAGGTTTAGTATGAGTCTTGCACATAGAAATAACATCTTGGTACTAGCATTACTTGTACTTAACAATACAAACACATTTATCTACGTGCTTCTATTCAGATGTTCATGCAGAACCTTATTAGAAGCAGGTTTTCCAAAAGCATAGCCTCCCTGAGATATATGTCATTGAACATTCTATATATTTAGTAATTCTCCTTTACTAATCTTTGTAGGATTTTTAGCCTCGTAATCAAAAGATTCAGAATTATTCTTGAAGTTTATATATGGAACTCAGTTAATATTACTGTGCTCGCTTTGTTAGCACAAATGCTTAGTTAATATTACAGGACTGGGCCAGCCAGATAGCTCAGTAGGTGAAAGTACCTGCTTAGGCAGACACAGAGACCCAGGTTCAATCCCCAGCATGCTGTGCCAGCCCCACCCCTGGGATGCTGAGACAGTGAGTAAAACTGGGTGTGGTGGTATGCACCTGTCATCTCAGCACTTGGGAGGCCGAAAACAGGAGAATCACTGAGTCTTATCTGTGGAGTGAGATCCTGCAGTTGCTGTACTAAATATATTAAAAAAATAAAAATAAATAAAAACTATTGCAGGACCTTTAGAACTCAGACTTCCTACAACATAATTAGCAAACGCTTAGCTAAAGTGACCTGTTCCACATCACACTTACTTTTTTTTCCCAATCCTCAGAACTCTGCCTCCATCACTTGTGCTAAAAAGAAACCTTGAGGCTAATTAGCACAATCGTATGAATTAGATTTTTCTTTCAAAGGTTGTAATAATAGCTACTTCGACAAAATCTCAGAAATACAGTAAGGAGTTCATGTTCTATTTCAGGATAGGCATAAACATAATTATCAGTCAAATCATTGGCATTAGCTAAAATAAAGGTCAAATAACAACTCATGCCTTCTTTTTCTCTTCTGATCTGCTAGTGCACCTATCTTTCTTTCTGATCTGTAGAAGCAGCCTAAGCATAGCTAACTGCTGAACCAGTCTTCCAAAACAGCATGATCCTCCCAAGGTGGCTTCTCCAGTCAGATGAAGCAGTGGTAGCAATCCAATCCTTATGATACTTCTAAAAATTTCTATATTTCCAGTATAAATATAAGAAGTAATGAAATAATTGGCAAATCATATACACTCTCCTACATATTTTGATGTATAAATCTTAATACACATCTTAATACACAATAACCCAAATAAAGTAATGGTTATTTCAATACCATGCGAACAATGTTTCCATTTTTAAATTAATACAATTTAATATGGTTTTATAAATGCACCTGAATTAAGAAATAATTTATGTTTACTGTGCATTTCAGCACCTACCTGTGATGCTAGCTATTCAGGAAGTTGAGGCCAGAGGATCAAAAGTTCGAGGTATTACTGGACAACTTGCTCAGAGGTTACCTGAACATAAAAAAAATAGAAAAGGACTAGAATATATCTTAGTGTTAGAGTGCCCCTGGCCCCTAGGTTCAATCTCCAGTACAGAGACAGACAGACAGACAGACAGACAGACAGACAGACAGACAGACAGAGAGAGAGAGAGAGAGAGAGAGAGAGAGAGACCAGAAACCAGGTTAGGGGGATAACTCAGTCATAATTAATACAATTCACATTGTTGTCTTCATAGTAGTTGTTCTGAGTACAAGATGCAGACATGATAATTTTTCTAAACACTGTTGGTACAAATATTTCTTCTCATTGAACTCAGAGAAAGTAGTTGTATGGATACTCCAATATTCCATAATAGTAGTGGGTTATCAGCAGAACTGGCAATGTCAGAAACTGTTGACTTGAGCCTTTTACAAAGCTAAGCATACTAATCTGGCTTTAGTTTTTATGCCTCATGGTTATACTTTTCTGCTAGGTGATTAAGATCAAGTTAGAGCAAGATCTATATAAGAAAACATGTAACTTTTGTGTGTGACAAAGTCAGTCAAATCCCCTCAGGATTAACCTTGAAACCAATTACAGTGTTTTGTAGAACTTTTGTCAGTGTCAGCCATCTGGATGAGTTCCAGCCATTGTTTGACCAGTATTTAATTTACAAAATTAATATGCAAATTCAGTATCTTTTCTTCATAGGTATATATATGTATGCTTTTTGTTTTTCTTTGCAGTACCAGGGATTGAACTCAGGACCCTGCACTTGCCAGGCAAGGGCTTATTCTACTGAGCTATCTTTCCAGCCATATATATATATATATATATATATATATATATATATATATATATATATATATACTTTAATGTTTGCATTTCCTTCATTATTTATCCCAAGTACACTTGGACAACTAGTACTCAATTGAGGCTGATTTGGGCTGCTGGCAATTCTATGCCCATTATTGCCCCAGTTGCAGTTGACCTCAGGAGATTTGTGTCTTTTATCACTAGTATTCATGTTTTCATCTTTTCCATTCCCTTCTGCAAAATGATAACAATGCAATGTTATCATTTCCGTGAATATTCATTTTGCAAAATTCAACTAGTGACCACAAGCCAAGCAGGAAGGTCAGTATTTAAAGTAGTTTAAGTTGTGTGTTCATTTGGGGAGAGATGAAAACCCAGATAAAAAGGAGTTTAGAGGTATAATTACATTATATAATGCATACATACATAAGTTGTATAATGCATAAATTACCAAAAGATAAAGGTTACTATAGAGCCAAAAATAAGAACATTTAATTTTTTTTTCTTTTTGATACAGGGTCTCGATATGCAGTTCAGGCTGGCTTTGAGCTCACTTTTGTGGACCAGGCTGGCCTCAAACTCACACTAATCCTCCTGCCTCAGCCTCGCAAGTGCTGGGATTATATAAGCATGTGCCACCATGCCTGGCTAAGACACTTAATTTTTAAAAATGTTTACAATAGTATTTGAAAAGTTAAAAGTTCAGAAATAAATTTTCTCTAATATTTATTGCTATGTAATAAAGGACTCCAAAATGTAGTGGCTTACAAATATAATGACCATGTTGCAGTCTCCCATGATGTCTTATGGTCAGCCTTTCAGAAAAGACTCAGAGAGCAGATTTTTGTCTCAGGTTTCCTTGAGGTCACAGTCAGAGAGTGGCTGCAGTTGAAACAGGGCCCAGGAATAATTGAAAGTTGATAACTTTTCCTCTTTGTATGATTTTCAGGTTTCTACAAGTAGTATCTCTATATGCTAGCTTGGACATCCTTATAAAAAGAGGGCCTCAACGCAATCAGCATGGCTGAATGGCAGCAGAAAGTACTTCAAGTGAGTATTTCAGATAAAAGAAAGTGACAGCTGCGCTGTGGCCTAGATAGGGAAGGAAAAGAGGTTCCTTTTATGTCCTAAAAAGCCTAGATTCAGAAGTCAGGCAGTGCCATATTCAGTAGAAGCTACTGGTTATCAGTCCCAAACTCACCTATACAGAGGGGGAGGGAAATTAGATTTCACCTCTTGATGGCACACAGTAGGGTCCCACACAAGCATATGGTATGCTGAAGAGTATCACTGTGACTCAGGTAGAATTCACACAGAAAGAACTACTTTATCAAAAGAAATTTTTGAAAGAGAAATTTAATAACTATATGAAAAGATGTTCAACATTCGATGCCAATAGGAATTTTAAGTTAAAACACCCGAGTTACCACTATATATTTTTTAGAATAAACAAAATCTCCAAACCCTGACAATACGCAATACTGAGAAAACTGTGGAACAATAAGAACTCCCACTGTGGCAAAGCCACTTTGAAAAACAGTTTGACAGCACCTGACAAAAAGAAGCTTTCTATCACAGAAAAGACCCAGCAGCTGCTGGATATATATGGGATCTCCCTAAAGTTGTGTTCTAATTTTGCTATTCAAATAAAACTGCTCTTAAAAAATAAAGTCTGAAAGAAAGACTTAACAGATGTTCTGGAGTAATACCAAGCCTTCACATTATAAAGACACCAATGAGAACACAGCCTACCACTGTCCCCAAGATCAATTTATCAGTTTAACACAATGTCGTTCTCAACTTTAATGAGAACTTATTTAAAGTTCATCTTAAAGAGCAAAATTTTAACCATGAGATTTAATTAGAGCCAAAGGCCAAAGAAAATTACTGGCTTTCTAGGATTAAAGGGATTAACAAAAGGTAAAAACACTTACAAAATGCACTATAACAAGCACTCAGCAACTGTTAGCTATTCTTACCATTATATAACTGAAATAATGTTACTCCTAATGCATTTCTCCCTGAGGTAGACCATCATGAAAATGGTCAGAGTGGGGGGAAAAAAAGCTGGAAGTATTATTAGTGTTACCATAGTAAAAGAAAAGGAAATAAATATCCTAGTAAGTAGAGAGAAAAGTAAAATCCAGAAGGAAAGCTTTAAGATAGAAGAAATAAGGCTATATCTGTATGCTGCAAACTCTGGTCTGCAGAGAGGTGGAAAATGATAATATGTATGAGAGTCAGAGGATTATTTTTCTGGGTCATTTCTAAGAAATGAGATATGTTAGTGTAGTGCCCATGGAGGACGGCCTTAGATTAGCGAGTGGTTTATCCCTGCTCAAGAGAGGAAATGGCTGTAGTCTTGGCTGCCAGTATTAGGAGTGTGGTCAAACTGGCTAGATCACAATCCAGGTAAGTTCATCCTGACAAGCTCCCTATGTGATCGGTGATCTCAGCTGAGTTTGAAAATTACTGTTATATACAAATGGATGCATTTCACATTGAGAGAAAAGCAAATCCAAAGAAGCAGAAGTGCCCAAGACTGAGCAGCTCTTCTGTAACGTCATCAGGACTAGCTTTCACCCTTCGCTGTTTTCACTATACAAACTAAATCAATAAGGTAAAAAGTAAATTTATATAAACCTATTAAAGGTTATTATATAAGCAGTCATATGGACTTAGCAGGGGTGATAGAAATCAAACTTCCAGCTTTTTCAATTGACTATAGGACAGTGGTAGCAAATCTATGGCATGCGTGCTGCCGCAGACTCTTCAAACCACTGGAAGCTCCCAGAGGTTCGCCATCACTGCTGTAAAATATGACACTCATTCGCCAGTAGGAAAACTTCAAGTTTCTTGGCTTGGAAATATTTGCAAACTCCAGAGGGGCCAGAGAGATAGCTCAGTAGAATAAATGCTTGACTGGCAAGCACAGGGTCCTGGGTTCAATCCCCAGTATGGAGGGAGGGGTGGAGAATTCATCTCTTTAAAAAACAATACATAATAACAGAAAGTCTGCTGTGCCACTTATTAAACCCTGCTGATTGGCTTAAAACACAATTTTCTTCCTTTCTTTCATTGATTGAATCATTGATAGATTTTTTTTTTTTTTTTTTTTTTTTTTGAGGTACTAGAGATTGAACTCAGGACCCCGCACTTGGCAGGAAAGTGCTTTTCTACTGAGCTATTTCCCCAGCCCAAAACTTGAGAAAGACTTCTTTTTTTGGCTGGCTGGCTCAGGCTGCCTTAAAGGTGGGTGTGGGTATTGAACCACCACCCACTGTACCTGACTGGGATTGCCCGTGCAGGTGCTTAAACTACCCAGCTAACCCAAAATCCCCCATTCATCTTTTTGAGACAGGATTTTACTATGCAGTTCAGGTTGACCTTGAACTCAATTTCTAGGCCAGGCTAGCCTCAAACTCACAGGGATCCTGCTACATTTGCCACCCAAATGCTGTATTACAAATGGGCACCACCACGCTCAGATTATTTTAGAACACAATTCTCTAGCATGCTTTTTTCCCGCAATATGTGTCAGTGCATGTCACAGTCTCTCTGGTGATTATTTAAACTCACTCTAATCGATTAACTTCCAACAGATCAAACAGATGAGTGCTTAGAAACATGCTTCTAATGAATCTTCTTAAATATGTGGAGTGTAAAGCTCTCTCCTACTAGCATCACTCTAATTAGAAATTTGGAATATATTCATCCATGCTCCATGTGAACTCTGTTAAAAGAATCATAAAGAAACATGTGGAAAATAGCTCAGCGGGTTAAAGAGCCTGCAAGTAGGCACAGGGGCCAGGGGTACCACCACCTGGCCTGACATGCCAGCCCCACTTCCAGGGCTCCGCTCAGACGGCAATTGAGACTGGGTGTGGTGGTAACCCCAGCTCTTTGGAGGCCATAAACAGGCAAATCAGTCCGAGTTGGATCTAGTAGTGAGACCCTGAACACCATGTAACTTAAGACTTTCAGTATCGGGTGTGTTAGAACCAAGACATCTATTCACTGTCCTGAAAAGTCAGTCACAAAAGGGAGTTGTCACGTGTGTGTGTGTGTGTGTGTGTGTGTGTGTGTGTGTGGTGTACGCTTGGCTTAGTAATGAAATAGCCAAATTTTGCAACAATACTTATATTCCTAATTATTCTTTTAAAAAACATCAGTACTCTGGAATTGATTACTAACATGATTCTCCTTTCATATGGTTAATCCATTAGTATGTAATGGTCTTTTAATAATAAACTCTTGTGTATTCAACCTTATGGTGTGTGAAAAAACTCTATTACTGAACCCTTGGGCTATGCAAACTAATGCCATCCCTTTAATGATTAAAAGTATAATTGAAAATAATTACTGTTGGTCTCATTTGAAATTCTTTAAGGAGAATTGTTTGATTTTATGATATGATCTCTGTATCAAAAATGATGCAGTTCTAATAAGATATAGTGGCGCACGCCTGTAAGCCCAGCACTGTGAGAGGCTGAGGAAGGAGGTTTAGAAGTTCCAGTCTAGCCAAGGCAGCCTGGATACTTAGATCTTATTTAAAAATTAAGACTTTCAGAAAGAGCTGGAGTAAACAGTTCAGTGGAATAAGGCCTTGCGTTCTATCCTTAATATCACCAATAAATAAATAAATGAAGGAAGGAATTGTCACACCCTTAGCCTCTATTTTTCCTGGAATGAGGATACAGAAGGCTTATGTGGCAGATATGCTATCAGATAAAACCTAAGGATAGGGGACACAAGTGAAGCAGATCCAAAAATCAAGCCATGACATCTAGCATCAGGGGATTCTACAACATGACAGACATTTGCTATGGTTGAGATGCTGACATTTCTGAGCCAAACCCTAACACTCGTCTAAACCCAATTCCTGTCCTTAGAATTCTGCCTACCAGACTCTGTGTGCTATTAAATCAAGGGCCACATTTACTTTTGCTCACCATTCTAGCCTTAATACTCAATACTGTGCCTAATTCATCTTCCTCAGATGGAAACTGGTCACCTCATTTAGTTTTTTCTCTTTTGAATAATTCAAGTATATACCATCCAGGATATTATGAAGATGGCAGCAAAAAGTAATACAGTAAAAATCATAATTTATAAAAGGAATGGAGTTAAGCACATACAGGTGGGACAACAATCCTGAATTAATGAAAACAGAAACAAAGAAGAATCCAAGGGGGTAAAAATAATTCACAAAGAGCAGATGGTAAGCAGAAGCATAATAGAAAGATCAAGCAGAGATGTATAGTAGAGACGCAGTTATGACCTTGTGGCCACAGCCAAGTATTAAGAATTGCCTTCAGCAGAAGACGCACTGCCTTTGCAGAAGATCACGATGAAACCTCATCTCCAGGGGTGTAAGGGAAGCCCAGGGCCAAAGCATAACACAAAGGTGCAGAATACCCTTACCTTAATGGAGGACTAGCTCCATGACATAAAGAACAACCTGTAGGATCAGGCTAAAGCTCATGTCCAGCCAAGGTCATGTGTCATTTCCAGACCTCTTGTCCTCAGATTCACCTGCTCAAGGCACTCCACATCTGACTTTGCTCCTGGGAAATCCAATGCCACACACCTACTGGGTTCCAGAGCCAGCACTGGACATTAGAGCACCGTAGTAAGCAGCTGTTATGGTTTGTATCTAGTTGTCCCTCCCCGCCAGAGCCTCATGAAAATCATGGGGCAGTCAAGTGCAGGGCTCGAGGGGCGGGGCTAGAGGATCAGGGTGGGACTTGGGGGTGGGGCCAGAGAGGCACAAATCATTAAACTGACAGCATACACCTCCCCCCTCCCACCTCCCCCTCTCCCCTAGGCCTAGCAGCCTCTCTTGGAGGTATGAAGGGAATCATCCAGGACACAGCAGCGCCCCAGCCTCTCCTCCAGACCCTATAGAGCGGGGGCAGTGACATGAAACCTCCAGTAACTGTGAGCTAAATAAACCTTTCCTTCCCTAAGCTTGCGTGTCGGTTATTGGTCCAAGCAGCAAGAGAATAGTAACTAAGACAGCCATGCTTCTGGAAGAGTTTCCAAGTTTGACAACAGGGAAGAAATAGACATGAAACACAACAACATAACCATTTCACTATCATTTCAGTGAAAGAAGATGGAAACATCAATGAGAGGTAGCTGCTGGAAAATGATAAAACTTAGAGTCAGCTACAAGGACTCAGCTAGATTTATAAAAAAGTAGATATTTACCACAGATGCTATTAGATAATTTAATTGAGGAAGAAATGAATGGAGGGTTTTGTTTTGTTTTGTTTTGTTTCCTTCCTTTAGGTAATGTTTTTTGCAGATAACTCCAGGCTGCTATCTTAAGTTCAGAATCTCATTTTCTTTCCTTCACAATATAGCCTGTCTTACTTTTCTGTAAATGTAATTTGTGTAATGAGAGATTCAGAAAATTTCCCTCCATAAAATTACTGATGTGTAGAAATATATCTTAAAAAATACAAGGGCCAGCCAGAGAGCTCAGCGGACTAAAGCACCTGCATAGGCAGAGTACAGTGGTCAAGACCCTGTGCTAAATACAAAAGAAAGGAAGAGTTTATGTATGCACCCCAGGAAAATATAGACATGATGCTAAAACCATGTACCTTCAGTATCTCCCGCAACTTCAGTACCTCTTACATAGCTTTCAACCCATAGGAAATTTAAAGAACTAAGAACATCTCTATAAAGCCCAATGCAAAGACCTAAAGTTGTATCAGTGTGCTGAGGAGCCAGGAGCTTTCTAGCTAACTAAGAGTCCATGACAACTGAGAAAGCATCTCCCCCTTACCTATGAATTCTTTTTAATTAGGTGAGAGAAAGCAGGTTGCCTGGTTTTCCCGAATCAGCCTTCAATGGATGTGTGCCCGAGGAGTTTAATTTAAAGGAGAAAATTAAATACAGCTGCATGTGAAAAGTGACAGGAGCACTGGGGCCACGTTCAACAGAGTGGCAGTGGGGACTTGAGAGTGTCCTCAAGCAGAATGGCACGCTCTTCACTCTCATTTTTTAAGAGACATTTTACAGTCCACATATCTGAGAACACTCTGCATGTGGAAATATTCCCAGAGGAGCCACCATTGCTGATTTCCTTTAGCAGAAAATTTTCCCGGAGACAGCACTGGAATTACACCCAAGAGGAAGATTTTAAACTACTGCTAGTGTTGATCCTGGCACATCTTCCTCTGAGTAGAAACTTTAAAGACTTTTAAAGCAAGGAGATTGCATTAATTGCATCCAGTTCTGCAACGACAAATCTGTTGTCCTCTACATACTCAGATCAAGTAAGGACAAGCTTGTCTTTCCAGGAGAGTTACAAGAAGAATGACCCGTGTAGTGTAACACTAATTATTATAGCATTAAGTCCTCTGAATTTGAACAGATTTTAAGCAAATCTCAATTCTTTCACAGCCTTGTAGAGTAAAATTGAGTAAGTTTATTAATTTCTCTGCATCTCAGTTGCATCATTTTTTGATAGGTATAAAAGCAGAATCTATTTGTAGTTATGATTGTGCTAATGTATGGCACTTAGCACAGTGCTCATTATGTAAGCAGTGCTCAAAACCTTCTGGGAGAAAAGGACAGACAGACAGACAGACAGACAGACAGACAGACAGACAGATAGATTGTTATGGTTTATGTCTAGTTGTCCCCCAAAAGCCTCATGCAGTCATGGGGCAGGGACTTCTATAGATTGAGACTTGACTCATGAGTCACTGGGATTATGTGATTTAGTACTGATCTAGAGTTTGAGATGTGATCCATGATCCCTAGGATTATGTGTTTTAAGTACTTCTGGGATTATGGGTGTAGCCTAAGGCGGATAGGCAAAGGTGGAGAGCCTGATGTAATATAAAAAAGAGACAGACAGACTAAAGCTGCTCCTCTCTGCTCCCTGGTTGTTTTGTTGCCTCTGTAGCCATTGTTGCTGTTCCACTGCCATGAACTGGATGCTCTCTGCCCTGTTCCACTCAGCCTTGGGCCAGTGAATATGGATGGACTGAAACCTCCAGTAACTGTGAGCTAAATAAACCTTTCCTTCCTTTACTTTGGCTGTCGAGTATTTGTCCCAGCAACGAGAGAAAAGTAACTAAGACATAGATAGATAGATAGATAGATAGATAGATAGATAGATAGATAGATAGATAGATAGATAGAATTATACTACTAACTGCTATTAGTTCATTCAAGAGAAAGGCTTACACCTATATTGGGTTTTTTTTAATTTTTATTAATTTATTTATTTTTTATTTTTGAAGGAAGGGTCTACAGGGTATTCAGGGTTTCACTGCTAGATTGGACTCACAGTGATCCTCCTGTTTACAGCTTTCCAAGAGCTGGGATTACAGGCTTGTGCCACCATGCCCAGTCTCAATTGCTGACTCAGCATGCTCTGGGCACAGGGCCAGCACACCGAGCCCAGGGATTAAACCCCTAGCACCTGAGCCTACTTGCAGGCACTTTAACCTGCTGAGCTATTTGGTCGGCCCTTATACCTATATTGTTTGATCATTTTTCATGCCTTTGTCTTCTGATATGAGCAACTTCTTTGAAGATAGCACTGCATAATATAGTGATCATTGTTACCCTCCTACAATCTTGCTTTGAAATTTTATACTATTATTTTTATTGTTTTTTAAAGAGAATAAAAAATAGGAAAGAGAGAGAGAGAAGAAGAAGAACAAGAACAAGAACAAGAAGGAGGAGGAGGAGGAGGAAGAGGAGGAGGAGGAGGAGGAGGAAAGGAAACAAAACATTAGAAAAGATTTTTAAAATTTTCACTAAACAAGATGGTGGGATTTTAACAATGGTTGTCACATTGCATATCGCTGTCTTCAAATTAGTTGTTCAGATTACCAGATATAAGCATGCAAAATTGGTCAAAGAAATTAAAAAGAGAAAAAAATTAAGTATTTGCTGTTCCTTTATTTTTTCTTTTCTTTAAAATAAAAAAAATCCTAAGCAATAAAATGAAACCTTCTTAGCTTATTCCACATGTATTCCATAAGTCTTCATTTAGCATCCACCGCAAGCCACACAGTATACAATTTTCTGCACCTGTGGGGTCAACTTTCCAGTTGAGCATTCTTTAGAGGTGATGGTGAGGGTAGTAAAGACGCTGAAGGTAGTGTTGAAACAGCACAAAAAGCAATTTGCTATTTACCTCCATAGTAGTTTGCTCTTCTAAGTTCCAACTCAACTACTCTTAAAAATTAAGTGGTGGCTATAATTGAGGTGTCACTGACTCTGTTTGAGGGACGAACTTGAGCTGAATTTCATATCCCATGTCCTATAATCTCAAAGGGCTTTCTAAGCTAATTAATGTAACAAACAAGAGAGGAGGGAAGTTCTGTCTGCATCAGAAAACAGTTATCCCCATGCACTTTGCCTATAATTTTGAAACAAGGATTGTAATTGCAAAGCCAGCAGAAGCCAACACTACTGAGCCAGGCTCTGTGCTCATTATCAGCTGTCATTATACACTCATTAATGCTGGTCCTAGAGCTGGCAAAATCCCTTGCAACCTCATCCCAGCAGCTAGGCTCAAATACAACAGAACAAAATGCTATTTAAAGATTACTTGCTGTACCAATTCAAAGTTCTGAACTAGTGCAGTGGTTGGGACCACTGACTTTGAAGTCAACCTATATAGATTAAAATCTAATCCAAAGTCATTTGGTCTGTAAATAACCCCTCAGTGGGTTCTGTAGCTTCACTGAGCTTGAACTTCTTCCCCTGCTAAATGTGGATACCCACAGTACCTGTCTAGTAGCGCTGTTATCAGAGGTACAGAGATAACCCATGTCAACCACTTAACAGTGTTGGCCCACAGTAGGCACTTAACAGTAGGCATTTACTATTTAACATTGTGGTAATCATCAGTCTAACCATGAAATAAAACCAGTGAGGCCTTGGTAGATAAGGAAAACGCCTAGGATGAGAGAGGGAATGAAGAAGTCTCAAGATTTTCAGAAGGAGAAAAAGTGGTGAGAACTAAAATAAATATCCATGTTGAGTCTCATTTCTAAATATTGTACCGACAGACTCAAAAGAACGTCTCTTATTTTCCCTGCAAATATGAAACAAATTATAAAAGAAAATTATATCCTCATCTTAGGTCAGCATTCTACCTCTTAAATTAAAGAAACACCAACAAGAATTGCTTGTAACTCTATTGCCAAAAGACCAATTTTTATTTTACTTATTTATTTATCCGAGGAAGACAGAGGATAGGAAAAGACTTATATTTCTCCCAGTCAGGAATATTGATCCCTTTTTAAGTGCCTTACAAGCTAAGAGGCGTAGTCACCAACAGCTTTGTACTAGCTGACTCAGCAAGCCTACCAAGACCCAGAGGACTTCGTTTCACCTTAGAAAGTTCACTTTCAAAGTCAAGGTAATTGTGTTAACTTTTCATAGTTTAGTTTGCCTTTAATTAAATCTGAGCTATTGCAGTGGGGAAAAGAATAGGTGTACATATTTTGAATTTCTCATCATTTCCTCTGTTTACCTGCCTAGCTATTTGCTGAAGTATGTGAGATGATTTGGACATCGTTTGTCCCCAAGCTATTCATTAGCTGAGAGCTTGATCCCTTGTGCAATGGTATTGAGAGGTGTTGGCCTTTACGAGATGACACTCGATAGGGAGTGACTAGACCATGGGGGCTCTACTCTCATGAATGGACTAATAATTTTTCTCAAGAAATTACGATCAATTTGCTGGAGACAAGACAGGTCTGGTGGGAGTGTGCTAGGCCTCCGAGAAATGATTCCTTCTTTTATTCATTATCTACCCTCAGGTCCTGACAACAAAAACTGGGCTAATACAACATGATTTTCTTGGCTTCTGCTTTTATCTTTTAACGATGCCCACAGGATTCTGTAATGAATTTAGTTGAGAACTAAGACTACACATATACTACATACATACTCCATACTCCAGATAAGAAAAACCTCCCAATTCATTTTGAGGTGATAAAATTCTCCAAATAATTGTAGGTTATTTTAACATAGTGATTTTATATTTGTAAACAGAAAATATTTTGACATTTCTAAACCAAGTGTCAAAAGAGCTCATGACAACTCTATATTTTCTCTTGCTTGAAGCTATGGTTCGATTTGGAGAGTTCCACAGTCCCAGAGTCACTCTTTCCCTCCAGAATATTCCACTTGCTCCTCTCCCACCATTTTCCCCCTGATGAAGTTAGCCTTCACCTGCAGGCACACCCAGCACTTGAAAAACTGTCACTTTATGTTGTTCTTTTAAAGATAATTTGGAGCCTGGGAAGTATCACACTTGCATCTGACAAATAATCATTCTTAATGGAGAAATAGAAGAAAGCCAAAGATGCTTCTGATAAAACATTTAAAATATGGAGCTGCTGCACTGTGATATGCGGTAGAAGAAGCACAGCAGCTCAGCACTGAGGAGCAAACATCTGGAAGGAAGCGATGCTTGGCCCGCATTGATCTCCCCTTTTCCCAAATTAAGGGGAGAGGACACTTCAAAGAAGCAAAAATCACGGTCTCTGGATGTCACAGCAGGTAGGAAGAGGCACCTAATTATGTAGTGGCCCATTCTCCTGAAGAGATATGCATATATCACAGTCATAACTGAATGAGCCTTACATCAGACTCTGGAAAATTTTATAACCTCCACTACCAGTTAGACAGCAGGGCAGATCAAAGATGATTAGCACCAGGAATTTCATATAAAGAGGAAGGAACTCTGAGGAAATAGAAAGGCCTCCTCTACATCCACTTTTTTAAAATAGGGGAAAACCAGCTCATATAACTATAAATCTTTTAAAAGAATATTTAATGTTTTGGATGAGCAGCAAGGGTTCTATAAATAATCAAAAAATGTGTGGCGCATTCCTGCAAAAAGGAAAGGAATGTTTTAATGACTATAAGGGCAGTAAGAATGCAGTATATTTTTAAAAGTTGTGCAAAAATGCTTTACAGTTTAACGGCATCTTTATGATTTTATGAAGTGCGCTCAGTTATCAGAACCATATGGAGTAGTGTGTATGTGTGTGTGTCGTCTCAGCTCTCAGCTGAGCTCATTACAGAATCCTGTGGCATGGACAATGGCTTATTTAAAGAATGTAAGTAAAAGGCCGAATCGTTCAGATGGCTATGTTCTGACTCTGTACTCCTTCAGGCACCACGGATCTAGAGACACCGCTGTACCCTGTTCGCTGGATCTTGTAGCATAGGACCCTACATCAGACTTGGCCAAGAAAGAAATCTCTTGATGCTATGTAATTATGTCCCATTCATAGGTCAGAGTAACCATAAACAGGAATGCTTTCGTAGCAATACAATATTGACACTGTGCTACTTAAGTCTACCCTTGTTTCATTATAATTTACTAGTACTAAGGGATACTTTCATTACGCCAGCAGGGATTCCCAAAGCTTGTAAGAGCACAGTAATACATGAAGGAGAAAATAGCTTTGAAATAATAAGAGCCACACTCTGCAGTGAAAGATAAGGCCCCTGTGTTTTGCCACAAGCAGATGGCTATGGAGCTGGGCATGGTGGCTCATGCCTGCAATCCCAGCATTCGGGAGGCTGAGGCAGGAGGATTAATGCAAGTTCGAGACCAGCCTGGGCTATAAAAGTGAGCTCAAGGCCAGCCTGAACTGCATAGCAAGACCCTGTCTCAAAAAGACAAAAAAAAAAAAAAAAAGAGAGAGAGAGATGGCTACCTTCTATCCCCAAGAAGGAGGGAGCAAAGATTAATGCCAGTGCTCATCGCTATTTGCTGTGTGACAGGTCCTAATTTCTTGACATCAGAGCATTTATTTCTCTCCTGCTTGATGCTATTAATGTCATTAACTTTTAAAAGAAAATGTCTCTAGGAGAGGTAGCTATAAGTGAGGTGCTTTACAAACATCAACTTCTATGTCATAAGCACACCAGGTCCACTATCTTCACACCACCAGCTCCCAGGACAGCCTTGGCTCTCCTATTCATCCAGAAATCATCGGTACAACGGAACCGTCTTCTCCCCAGGGGCATTTTCTACATTCACAAAATGATCCCATTTGAATTTTTTTTTTTTTCCAACAGTCAGACAACCTCATGTGATCCTGGGAAACAGCTTCTGTGTGAGAGTTGGGGAAAATTCGTGGGAACGGAAATACTTCAAAAGAAAAGGAGCTACCTAAGTTCCTTGGAGAACACAAAAGAGAAAACCAGAAAGGCTTTGTTGATGAAAATGACTTTCCATCTCAACTCTTAACAGCAAGTGGGAAAGAGAGAAATTTGAAAGATTGTTTATTTAATTAAGTAAATAAATCTAAATCAGGGGCTCGGGAGATAGCTCCGAGGCACAAATGCCTGCTGGGCAAGTGCAAGGTTGTGAGTTCGAACCCTGGTCCCACAAAAAATAAATAAATAAATAAATAAATAAATAAATAAATAAATAAATAAATAAATAAATCTAAATCATTTAGATCAAGGATTGAGTGCAGAACCTTGCACTTAGCACACACAGGCTTATGCCACTAAGCTATCTTTCTGACCCTACGCGATAAAACATAGACTTTTTTTTTTAAACCAACGATTGAATTCAGGTCCTTGTATGTGCCAGGCAGGAGCTAACCCCACAGAACTTGTACCCAGCCCACCATTGACATTTTTAAAACATACACATTTTCAGTAATTACCTCTTGTCAATTTCTTAGATAGTTTTTAACTTCAGAAAGCTAATATTCCAGGCTAAATACCTAAGATATCATTAAGAATCTGAATAACTAAATAGCCTTTAGGAATACATACTGATGGAATACTTGTATAATAGAAAAGTAGTATTTTCCATATCAGTCAAAAAAATCTGAATCATATTCTAGCATCCATAAAACATGGACTTTAATGAAATTTAAAAAGTTCTGGGCAGTTCTGGGCTGGTGAGATGGCTCAGCGGTCTAAAGTGCCTGCTTAAGCAAGCTTAGGCATCCGCAGGGACCGCAGTTCAATCCCAAGCACCACATGCTGTGCCAGCCCCAACCCCAGGGCAGGCTGAGCTGGCCATAATGTGAGGAAGAAGAAGAACGAGGAGGAGGAGGAGGAGGAGGAGGAGGAGGAGGAGGAGGAGGAGGAAGAGGAGGAGGAGGAAGAGGAGGAGGAGGAAGAGGAAGAGGAGGAGAAAGTTGTTCCATGAAAAGTTCCTGAATTAAATATAAATCTAAATGTCATTTGGAGAGTTAGTGAGTTCGTATTTTAGCAGCAGGAAGAAAAATGCAATGTAAATTAAAATAAAATGCATGACCATAGCTGAGATCATAACACTCAACGGCTCTGAAAATTACTGAACGTCTTTGGAGCTCAGTCATGGCTTGATACTAAAGGACAGTGATACAGCATTCAGTATGCCAAAGCACAAATACAAGCCCATGTTCCCAAAACTATTTTATCTTGATGTTCAAGTGTCTTCTAGATTGTTCTACTGTTGATTTTTGTTTCTGAGGAATTTAAAATATGAGTAGGGAAAATATGTAAATTTTACTGATACAATCAGTAGTACCATTGTCCAAAGCATGCCATCCAAGACAGGTATAACACAAGCCACACAGGCTCTTTTAAGTTTCTTAGTAGCTGCATAAAGAAAAAATTGCACAGCCAGGTGTGGTGGCTCACACCTGTAATCCTAGCACTTGGGAGGCTGAGGCAGGAGGATCGGTGCAAGTTTGAGACCAGCCTGGGCTACAAAAATGAGCTCAAAGCCAGCCTGAACTGCACAGTGAGACCCTGTCTCAAAAAGGCAAAAAAAAAAAAAAAAAAAAATTGCACAAAGCAAATAAAATAAACCTTAATATGCTATCTTTATTAAACACGTTCAAATTTATATTTAAATTTATGTTAAACATATAATCATATGAAATAATTATTAATGAGATGTTTTACATTTTTAGATGAGGTCACTGAACCCAGTGAGATCTGCATTTCTTCTAGCCATGTTTCAGTGGCTGCATTGGTTACGTGACTACTATCATTATGAACATACAGATATAGAACATTTCCACCATCTCAGAAAGCTCTGCTAAACAGTACTGACCTAAGAAGTCAGGAACCTAAAAATAGAAAAATAGAGTAAGTGTACGCAGTTTGTGACAGCTGTCATCCGCACTAGGATATATCATTAGCTCTTTCTATATGCCCAGCCTCTGGGTCTAATGATTCTGTCAATTTAAAGAAACTCAGACTTTCCCATTTATAACATACATATCAAAGAAATAATAAGTTCAAGGCTTTGAAACTGCTGATCTCCAAGTTAGGTTCCTTTTGGTTCTCAGAGTACCTTAGGCAACTGCTACAGAAATCTGCATAAACAGTACTGACTGGCCTTAAAAGAAAGGACATTTCCCTTTCCTTTTTCTTTTTCTTTTTTCTTTTAGGCATTTTTTTTATTGTCCAAAAAAATGGCATTAATATATAAACATCTCATTCTCTCAAAAAATTCTACAACTATACAGCTGTTTGCTCCATTGTTTGCATAGGAAATGACCATAACACAAAAATAAGAGGGAAAAAGAAGTAAAACAGCAAGCAATTGATGCTTTTAGGCAGTCTATATCCACATATGAATATTTTAAGCCTCTTGCAAAATTATTTACACCATGTGTCACCTATTTACACATTTTAGAGCAACTTTTCCAGCAAACAAAACCATAATTTATCAAGTTCTCAAAATTGTTTTCTAAAACAAAAAAACTTGTTCTATTACCACAAAGTAAAGATAAATAATATTTTCAAAACAAAATTTAATTTTCATTTCAATTGAGGCCCCTTTTAGGGGTCAGAAAGATAGCTCTGTGGCACAAACGCCTGCCTGGCAAGTGCAAGGTCATGAGTTTGAACCCTGCCTCCCCCCCAAAAAAGACCCCCTTTGGCATTTTGCTTATTATTCTGCCCTTTGGCTAACGGTGTCAGCACGACATTACTAGTTTATATTGCATATGTGTAGCCCTTGCTTCTGTAAGTTCCCAACATACCGTGGATACTGAGAGGCAGATGCTGCGCCTGTATTAACAATAATAGATTAAGTACACTGCACGATAATTTCCGTCAATTTACCGTGTCTCGCTGGATGTTACATGCAACACCCACCTAGACGCTCCTGTAGCCAACAGCACCGCCCAAGTGGGCATCTCTGTGTATGGAGACTGCATCCTAAGGTCAGCCCTGTCACGTGAAGCTGCAAAGGTTGCTGTTCCTTTGGAACACCGGTACTGTGCAGCTTATCATAAGAGGTTTCGCTTTCACACACACGGTAACCATCTTTAAGCTTTTCAGTTTACAATACGTATAAAACTCTTGTATTTAAAATAATCCTGTTTTAATCAATTCATCCAATTTGCTCTGTAAAGTTCATTTTGATGATTATTCCTCTCTCCACCCCCGCCCTTAAGAAATGAATTTTGGTAAAAGCTGAGGTGTCTCACCACAATTTCTAACGTGTTCATGGTTATTTTCCAAAGCTGTATGAAAATCAGCTTTACAGGTTTCTTGGGGTTTTAAGGATTCTTTTTGGGGTCAGGGGATCATACTGCTTTTGAAGACAGGGCATTTTCAAAAAGGAATGGACGCCCAGCATTTTGTGTCTCAGCGTTAGCTCCACTGTACCTTGAGCGGGACACGGCAACTCCTAGTCTGAATGCGGCTTTTCTTTCCTTCTCTGCTTGTCGGTGTTTCCCCTGGCAGGCAAGGCACAGGGCCCAGAAGTTCTCCCCGGGAGCTCATCCAGTTCTCCGGAAGCACATTTGCTCTTGCTCAGGAGTTCAAGGTCAAGCACAACAGTCTCTTTCCTCCCCTTCCTTAAGTGAATTTGCCAAAATAAACGACTTTTTCCCCAAGCTGTTTATTGCTGTAGGAAAACTGTGGTTAAACCATTTAATTAACTTGTAAATTTATTGAAGTCATGCCACTGTAGATATCTAGATTGGAATTGAAGTGCATACATTTAACAAGAAGCAGAAAGCTCTATATAAAGAGTCCTAGATACCCCAGCTGCTGTCCCATGCAATGAGCACATGTGTCTCAGAGGGCAACCAGCCTCATTTCCTTCTCCATTCGAGTGTCTCTTTTCTGTGAGTTAACAGCTGGCCTTCAAAATAAAACTGAATATTTTTCATGCATATAATCCCTAAACTCTTTCTGTGCATTTTACTGCTTGGGATGGTCATTTTGACTCTATATAAATATCCAACTTTGCCTTGAGAGTCGATTACACAACCTGCCCTGAATGCCCTTGTCAGTGCCAGATTTTGTAGGGCTGGCTTATCCAAGATGACCTCTTAGAGCAGATACTGCAAGAGAGGAGGTAAAGATACATGCACAAGCAATACTAAAATTGGATAGAAAAATTATCATATTGGTGAGAGAGTTCAAAAGGAAATATAGAAGTCCAAATGAAGAAAGGAGTAGCTCCTGCCAGTTCAAGGGATGAGATCATAGAAGACTTCTTAGAGGAGGTGGCATTTGAAACTTCAAGGATGAAGACTTCAAAGAACAGGGATGGGATAGTGTGACTTTATATCCAGAAGGAAATGGCACAAGTCAATACATGAAGATGAGAAATTAGAACACGCTGAATAAATAGACAGTATTACAGTCTATCAATACAGGAAGATTATTTTAGTTTTGGGTCCAACCCTAAAAGGACATAGTTTTGGTAAAATAGGCATGATTATAGCCCAAGTATACATAACGGCACAAATAACAGACACTTGTTTTTACACTTATGCAACATCTCCTACAGCAATTCTTGGTTTTGTGGGAACCTCTGCTCCTTCATGCTGTGATTCAAAGACCCAGAATCCCTCTCCTTTGACTCAACTAACCTTGGGGCATGAGCGAACAAGTAGACACAGTCTGATTTTTATACCCTGGTGAGCTACGGATGATTATTAGATATGCAAAGATTATAAAATATAATTTAAAGAAACGAAAGCAATATGTATTGACAGAAACCATTCACAAGGCTTAAAATATTCCCCAGCTGGGCCTTCCAAGAAAGCTCGGCAACTTCTGCCTTACAGCTTGATTGTCTGCAACATGCAACACACACAAGAGAACTGTAGTTTGGTGGACCCTCTCCCCTTGTTGCAAGCCTTGGCCCAAATGACATCTCTCCTCCACTTTCCTTCTATTAGGTAGGACTCAGCCACACGGCCACAACTAACTTAGAAAGATGACTGTCCAGCTGCATTTTGATAAGTTAGGACCTCAGTCTTGGTAGGACCCTCACCCTCCCTTCAAAGTTCACTTCCTTTGGCCCCAAGCCAGAGTCAAAGCCACAGAACAGATCCACCTGACATTGACCTGTACAGAAAACCATAGAAACTCTCCTTTGTTACCATCAAAAGTCCCCTACAGACCAAGTAGTCCTGCCAAGATTAGCTCTCCCTTGGCTGTTCCAGCCCACAAATGCCCTCCCCTAAAAGCCCTACCAAATCCCCTGCCCTCTTTTGTTCACCCTGTCTTTGTCTGCTAGACAGCCAGCCCGCTTGCTCCTACTTCCAATAAATCTTCTTGCATCAGAATGCCTGGTCTGGTCAATTGTGTGGGTTCATCACACCCAACAGGTTTCTAGGAAGAAAAAGAAGTGAGTCTGCAGTGAATGGCTGCCCATCTCTGCACATTGGGCTCAGGCTCTAGCTCATCTTCAAAAGACAGTGAGGAACAAAGTAGGAGGGGTTCCTGACATGACAGAATTGTTCCGGAGCACATCCTGGCTGCAGTGCTAATAGCCAGCCAGAAGGAGGCAAAACCGGGCAATCTCTATGCAAGGAGGCACCCGCACAGACTTTAGTGTACCTGGACAATGGCCCAAGCCAATTTTTTAGAATGGCACCTGTTTGCCAAGTAAACTTCACCACAAGGCAATTAACATAGCAAATTTTGCTTTCTGGCTAGAAGAGGCTATAGAAAACAATCAGGAGTTGTGAGGTTTTATCACAGTAGATCCTCTTTTTTTGTCATTCTTTATAATATGGTATGACAAAAAGATGGGCAGAACAGTACAGATTCATAATTACATTTCTCACAGTATAGGAGGACAGTGCTGATGCCAGTAGAAATAAGAAATCTTACAGGGAATTGGGAGTTTAGGACCTAGGCTCAGTATCTCTTCAACTTGTTCTGCAGTAAACACAGGATTTGAAATCAGGATGATGGCCTGGGTTCTAACTTCTACCATTATGCTTGCTGTGCAGCCTTCAGAAAATTGCTTAGTGTGTCTGTTTTCAGTTTTGCAGCAGTAGAAGTTAAAAAAAGAGAAATAAACTTTTCTGGCTCACTTTCAGAACTCATAACAATACCCATAAAACAGCTGATCCAGTGCCCGGCACAAATAAGCCCTGGATCAATTTTAATTGCTATCATTATCCTGGCTGACACTTTGCCGATTTAGGGCCTGTTTTGCACAATGACAAAGTCATTCAAATACTTATTAGCTTGCCAGTAAGGCATCGTTTATTTTTTTAAGAGAGTAAAAATTAGAATTAAAGCAAAAAAATCACAAATGATACAGATTTTCACTTAACAAAGAAATACGAATTTCACAGTATTTGTTGTAATACATAGTGTTTTCTTCCAACCAGTTATTCATATTAATATGTCTTCCAGCCAGATATATGCTTGTAAAATTGAACAAAGAAAGAAATGTGTAAGAAATTAAGGAGACAAACATGAGAAACAACTGAAAAAGGAGATGAAACAAACGAAAGCACTAACTGCTTCTTTCCAGTGACCAGCAGAAATGCTCGGTACAGTTGTCCAAACCACCCTGCCAACGTACATAGATAAATCTCTTTCCCCCACTCCTGAAAGAGAAAAATGGAATTTGAAGGGCATGACAGACAATGGTAAAACTAAGGCATGACTTACATGGACACTAAAATCATGGTTAGAACTTGCTCTTTCATTTGACCTCTATGAAAAGGCAGAAGTTTACAAAGTATTTCCTCAATTAAAAAATATCTAATGTTCCATTCACACACAAGCCTTTATGACGACTAAATTGGATCCAATTCCTTACTCACACACCTTAGTGAGTTTTCAAAACATAGTTCAATTTCAAATACTAAATCATAGTTGCTAGCTATGCACCACAGCTATAGTCATTTTCCATAAAATATCTGCATTAGTTACCTGAGTCCTTTATTATCAAGTAAAGACAAGAAATAAAAGGAGGGACACATAAAACAATAGTGCATTGAGACTTTCATCTGAGGCTTTTCTTGTATGACAGAAATCAAAGGACTAGCTTCTTTTTAAAGTCCCTATTATTAATTTAATAATTGAGGCCTAGCATAGGCATGCAGTGACAGCCTGTTGCTATTTAATAAGTTAAAAGTAGAAGTGGTCCTGGGCTTCATAATTTGTTTTCTGGACTGGGGCTTGAACCCAGTGTCTTCACACCGAGATACATCACCAGTCCTTTCGCTTGTTCCTTTAGAGACATGAGGCTCACCTCACCAAATTTCTGGGTTGGGCTTGAACTTGAGTAGCTGGGATTACACACGTGCTCCACCAGGCCAGGCTGAGATGTACAGTAACTATTTTAATGATCTCTGTCGCCTGCCTTTAAGATAAGATAAGCATGTTCTATTCTGTCAGAAACAGACAAGCGTAAGGAAAGAATTGAAATACAAATGCTTTATTTTAGAGGCTACTAGGGAAAGAACCAGGAGGAAGAGCAGGAAGTCAGAGGGCAGGGAAGAAAGTAGTCACCAGTTTAATGAGCAGGTCTCTACTGTAAGAAACAAGGACGCCATCCTGCTGGGACTCACACAGAATCCTCCCCAAGCTTCAGGGTTGTTTGTCTTAGGTGACCCAAGGTATTTGCCCATCAACAAGGATTTGCTACAGGTCTTAGGCTCCCCTGGAGGGTGTTAATATGCTGGCACTTCAGCCAAAAATATTCAGGCCAGAGAAAGCTTTCTGGTAATATGAAAGAAGAACAGCCGGGGTATTGCTGAAACAATGGAAGGAGGTATAAAATCAATCTCAATATTTAAAGAAAAAAAATAGTCTGGGAAGATAGCATGATGGTCTGAGCACCTTCCTCCAAAGTTCAAGGACCCAGGTTCGATCCTGGCACCACCTTCCCCAATGGCCTTGAGTCCTCAGGCATGTATTGAACCAGCCTGAAACTGGATATGGTGGCATATGTCTATGATCCCAGCTCTGGGGAGACTGAGACAGGAGGATCACTATGAATCTGAACTGTGTAGTAAGAACTTGTACCAAATAAGTAAATATATAAATATTTTCTTAAAAATTTAAAAAGGAAAAATATAAGTCTAATATTATCATCAGTGATGTTTTATCTAAGAAGAAATGGTTTCGTTTTATACTGAAACATACCAGAAATTCTAATGCCCAATGCATCTGTTTTCTCCAGAGAAATATAATGAATAAGATATATAATATAATATAATGAATAAGATATATATATATATGTATCTTATATATAAGATACATATATATATATATATATATATATATATATATATATATATAAAATAACAACAGTTTTGTTTTGTTTTTGTAAAGGAGTGATCATGCAATTGTAAAGGCTAACAAGTTCCCAAATCTGCAAGATGAGTTGACAAGCAAGACGCCCAGGAGGACCAATGGTATAGTTTTAATCATAAGACCAGCAAGCCCAAGACACAGAAAGAACTAATACTATGGTTGGAGTCCAAAGACAGAGAAGAGCTGTTTGCCAGGCTTGGTGATGCGGGCTTATGATCCCGGCCACCTGGGCAGGCTGAGACAGGAGGATCACAAACACAAGCCCAGCTTGAGCAATTTTATTTAAGCAAATAAAAATGAGCTGAGAAGGCAGCTTCGTGCAAACTCCGTGAGTTCAAGGTATGCATTCCAAAGCCATCAGGCAGACAATCTTCTCTCTTACTTTGGGGAGGGTCAGGCCTCTTTCACTTCAGCCTTTAATTTGTTGGGTGAGGCCCACCAAAATTAGGAAGGTGATCTACTCTGTCATTGGCTTAAATGTCTATCTCATCCCCAAACTCCTCCACCCCCAAACAGTGTCGGATCAAATTCTAAAAACTGAAACAAAACTTTACAATAGTGTTTTTCAGATCAAGAGCTCAAAATATTTCAAGTACTTCAAGTTCTCACCTCAGGCAAACATAAGCCAGAGCAAACAAACACAGGACAGAATGTCCAAAGGAAGGAAACACATTAGAAACAGTGATTTTTTTTAAACATTGTCTTTTGCTACATTTTGTGCTCAATTTTCTGTTGTCACATGTTCTACCCAGCTTGTCATTGGGTCAGGTGTTACGAAACTTCAGCAAAGAATGCCTATTTCAAGAAGCGTTAAGTGGACTGACACCAGGAAGACGGTCAAGATGTGTGCACTGGCCGGGTGTGGTGGCTCACGCCTGTAATCCCAGCACTCACGAGACTGAGGCAGGAGGATCAGTGCGAGTTCAAGACCAGCCTGGACAACAAAAGTGAGCTGAAGGCCAGCCTGAACTGCATAGTGAGACCCTGTCTCAAAAAGACAAAAAAAAAAGATGTGTACATTCTTTCCTTATGACATGAAAGGGCACCTTCCATAATGAAGCAGGACATGCACAGGCCAGGGGCCTGCTTTGTGTATAAAGCATCTTAGCACCCGCGACCCAAACAGCCCTGAAGTTCCAGTTCTCCAGAAACACACAGAATGATGCTCAGTATATCCATTGAATGGCTGATTTTATTTGCAATCCACGTGATTCTAATTTTCTAAACATTAATTTTTCTACCATAGTTATCCTGAGGCCCCTTGTTAAGCCCAAAAAGTCAGAGGCAGCGTGACTTCCTCACTTGCAAAGCCCGCAGTCATGCTGAAAATCAAACAAGTGAGCAGTTGCTTCTCTGCTTTGGGCAGATTCAAGCTAGCAATCATCTCATCATCTTGGGGAAAACCTCCCCCAGTTAAACGACAGTTATGGAGAGTAGCATTTGTGTAATGTGGTTGTGTGTTCTAATATTTAAAATTAGTCTACAGGAGGATTGGTGCAAGGCAGGAGGATTGGTGCAAGTTCAAGACCAGCCTGGGCTACAAAAGTGAGCTCAAGGCCAGCCTCAACTGCATAGCGAGACCCTGTCTCAAAAAGACAAAAAAAATAAAAATAAAAATAAAAATAAAATTAGTCTATTTGTGGAAAAAATATTTCTACTCAGAAAACATCACAGGTGTTTTGGGGAGATGGATTTGAAACAGTGTATTAAAAGTGATTATAAAATTGTTATATTATTATTATGAAAATTATTATATCATTATTACTATCATTATTGTTGTTAGGATTATGATTATTTTACTTAGTGTCAGATAACAAGAAGAAAATACCCAGGAACATTTTTTTTTTTTTTTTTTTTTTTTTTCTTTTTGAGACAGGGTCTCACTATGCAGTTCAGGTTGGCCTTGAACTCACTTTTGTAACCCTGGCTGGTCTCAACCTTGCACCGATCCTCCTGCCTCAGCCTCTCCAGTGCTGGGATTACAGGCATGCACCACCACGCCCTGCTACAAGAACATTTTTAAGTCTGGGAATGTCAGAGAAAATAAAAGTTAAAATCCATGCCCTCAGAAAATGTACATCAGGGTTGTACAGGAGGAGAGAAAGAAGAAAGTCACAGGAATGCAATGTGTCTTTTCCTCTGAACAAAGGATCTTCCCAAAGTGCACTGTATATGAAGGTACCATATATTAATTTAATCAATTCCTTATGTTGTTGAACCTTTATTAAATATTTTGCTGTTAATGTATATCACTAAAATATAACTCATGCAAATAAATATGTTTAAAAGCCTCTGATGGATTCCTTAGGAGATATTGCTCTAAGTAAAACTTTATAGTTGAAATGATTCGCAGCTGTTAATAATGCTTTACACACAGTGCTAAACTACTGTGAAGAACTAATTTACATTCAGGATGTACCACCTCCTTGCACTAACTGGGTAGTTAAGCAATTACTTTTGTATACTTGAAAGACAAAAATGGTATTTCAGTGCTATTTCATTTCTCCTAGAAAAATTAAATAAGTTTTATATTTTTTATTGATTCTGTAGTTTCTTGTGTTATGAATTACTTAGGTCATACAAAATTGTGCTCGCATTCTTTCCTATTTTTCTAATAGGGTCTAAATCTTTTAGTGATTTATAAAAGTTCTTTGCATATTAAATATAAAAAGTTTGCTCCGATTTTTAATTTCCTGAGTACTTCAAGAGAAAGATAAGAGAGACAGATATATATATATATATATATATATATATATATATATATAGAGAGAGAGAGAGAGAGAGAGAGAGAGAGAGACAAGATAACTGAAAGTTACTATCAGACACTGGTGTGACACCAGTGTCACCAGACAGCATAATATTGATATAGGGGAAATGAAACTCCCAACCTGAAAGGAACCTGTGACGAGTTCATATGCTCTAAAATCAAAGAATGAATTTTAGAAACAAACAGAGGTTAAGAGCAAAATATTTGTTGAGGGAAAGAAAGCTGTCTGAGAGATGGATGGAAGGGAGCCCCTGAGCACATTGTCCCCAGGGAAGCTGTCCCTTCCAGGGACTTTTGTAGAGTAAAACTATGTAGTGAGGTGGGTCCAAGGAGACAGGCAATGACGTGGGACAAAACTATGGTCAATCAAAGAGATTACAAGTGCCATTGCTCAGGTCTAATTGATCAGATCCAGTAGCAAATGAGGAAGCAAGTCTAGTGGCAAGACAGGAGTACAGGGAAGGGTCTCTTCCTGTTGGAGGTTGATTTAGGGACTCATTCAGGCTTTTTCAAGATAACTGATATCTATTTAGAATATCAAACCCTGATGCCCATCCTTAGAGAAGTATATGCCTGCATTTGTTTACTCTTTTGTCTTGAGGCCTGGCCCAAAGTGGTAATGTCTGTCTCTTTAAAAGCTGCAAAGCTGGGCTTGTGAGCTAGCTCGGCAGAGTAAGCACCTGCTTTGACAAGCACAGGCCCAGGGTTTGATACTGGTCCTATATGCCACACTGGCCCACCCCCTAGGCTCACTGAGCTAGTGACCCAGTCTAGGTATGGTAGCACATGCCTGTAATCCCAGTGTTAGGGAAGCTGAAAAGCAGAAAGATCACTATGAGTCCAAGCTGCATAGTGAGACCCTCTACCAAATACATAAGTGGGGAAAAAAATAAAAGTTGCTAAGTCACCTTATCTTCATATTGTCTCCTTGAGGGCCTGGCCTTATCTGACTGCCTATAATATTTATATCTAATGTAGCTACCTTCAACAATGTGATTTAAATGAATTAAGCTGACTTTGATGAAAATCATCAAAGTTTATTAAGGTGGTAGGATGCTCAGAGTGGTCTAGCTTGTGCCCATGAACAGGTGAACAGCACCAGCTGTGAGGGCATAATGTTAAGATGTTGTGCTCTTTCTGGAGCACCTCTCACTGCCGTCTTCCAAAACATGATTGACAACATAATTGACAAGGTACTGAATCTTGTCAGCTTCCTCTATTGTGCAAGTCCTTTCCTGTGATTCACTCTGCTATCATCGAATGAATGAGATGTAGTCCATGCACATAAACCTTCAATTAGCTCCAGGTGAAGAAAGGTCACTCCAGGCTATCAGTTCATATGCATCCTAGATTAGAACTTTGGAATTTTCCAGGGCAGGCTTGAGGTATTTGCTTTCCTTATCTCAGCCACCATGTAGGAAGTCTTAGGGCAAGGATGGGGCGTTTGTCCCGGGGTACTGTCCAGGTTCAAGTGAATGCAGAGGAGTGGGAACAGTGGTCCCATAGCCCCAGTTGTACTATCTATATTAATTCTAAAGCCCTGCACCATTCTTAAATGAAGAACCAGGAACTCTTAAGATACTGTTTTCCAGAAGATTCTTATTATAGCACTAGCATCAACATTTCCTAGGAAACTTACTTTAAAAAGGAAATTCCTGAAACTCAGACACACACACACAAGGAAAGAGTAAAAGTTGAGGAACTGCTGTTTGACTGTTGCTCTAGATGTTTTCTTCCACATAGTAAAGTGAGAAAGAAAGGCAGTTAGCAAGATTAATAAAACCAAGTCCTAGAACTTTAAGACCACTCATATTGTCTTGGACTCCAACTGTAATGGGATCATATCCCAGACTTACTTTGGGAACACTCTCAGAGGCCATGGAATACGCCAGAAATGACAAATGGCCCAAGGACTATTATAGCTACCCCTTATATTATATAACAAGACAAACAAATCTTCACACAGCACCAGAAAAAGCCAACTAGAATACAATGAAACAAGGAACATGCAATACCTCTGGTTTAAAAATTAAGTCACCTTTACGCATACAGTTCTGGTTTATTTCACTTATGAGTATAAGTGTAAATATCGTATAGTCTCCCTAGTGTAAGATCTCAAAAGAAGAAGTAATAATGGAGAGGTGTAACACAGCTGAATAGAAATCAAAGACCTAAGGGTTAAACAATGAAATGACTGCAAGCAGAAAAGATAGGAACCATGGGAGGGGCAAAGCCATGCACTTATATGCACAGGATGAATTAGATAATGGCCCTAGGAACCTCCAAAAGGTTTATCACACTGAGCATAGAAATGTGTAACACTAAAACTATGCTTGGAATGCCTATCATTCTGGTCTTTTAGATGTGTGCTGCTTCTAAAGCAATTTCAGTTACTGCTATACTCTCTCTTAAGTAAATCATTGGTTTACAAGAAAACAAAAAAGGGTTTTAAGCAAGAGTAAGAGACTAGGAAAATGCCATTGGATTGACTGGCTACAATTTTGTATATACTTAGATTTCTAAGTGAGTAAAAATGTGTAACTGCTTTTATCACATTCTATAGAGATTTATTAGAATATCAATGATTGATAGAAAATACCAATTTCAAGTTAACTGTAAGATGTTTGATACTCAGAAAGACAGTGATGTCATTCTCAAGTACCTATGTTATAGAGTAATAGTATCCCTAAGTGTTTCTTCTGGAAGGTTAAGAATATAGGTTTACAGACCAAACATTAGAGAAAAAAAGAAGGGCTACCAATATTTTGACCCTAGCCCTTCAAGGTCAGTGGGGACTCAGAATATAAGAGAACCTGTGCTATAACATGCTATAACTCAGTGGTTTCCCAAATTTTCTGTTCAAGGAGATTATGGGGCCACAGAGAAAAGGCATTGAAGATAAATAGTGTGCCAAAGGAGAGTCACCTACAGAGAAAACATTCTCTTAGGCTTTCACAGAGATCAAACTCCTCAAACAATGGCTGTGACTCATCCAGATAGTTGACACTGACGACAGTTCCACAAAGCACTGTGTATGGCTCCAAAGTAAATCCTGAGGGGATTTGACTGACCTTGGCAGATATAAAAGTTACATGTTTTGCTATACAGGTCTTGCTTAAAATTTCCCTTAACCACGTAGCAGAAAAGTTTAACCACAAGACATAAACATAAAGCTAGATTAGAACGCTGAGCTGTAAAAGACTGTTGAGCTTCCAACATTGCCAGTTTTACCAGTAACCCGCTGTGATTATCAAACACTGGATTATATATACAGCTACTTTTTCTTAGTTCAATGAGAAGAAATTTGGTTGTATCAGTAACGATTTGAAAAATTGTAACATCTACACCCTGTGCTCTGTATAACTAATAGGACAACAATATGCATTGTGTCAAATATTGAAATGTACAACTATCATGTTTTGAAACTGTCACATTGTTATGCATTGTTATTTCTTATTAAAAGTAATAAAAAGAAAGGCAAAAATGGAAAAGAAAAGAAATAAAAAATGTTTTAAAAAATTAAGTCACTTTTGTAAATTTATCCTGAATCTATAGGTATATAGGATGAAAATAATTTTTCTACCTATACAGCATACAAATTTTATTTTTAGTTTTATTTTTAAAACCAAGTTTCTCTTACATCCTCATTCATGTCTTCATGTGGCATCTTTTTCTTTGGTCTTTGTGTAGCAACTTCACTGTGAACAGATAATCCCTAAGCACTCGCTTCCAGGTTTAAGTATGTCAGATGCTTACCAATGGTGACTTATGAAATGTGAAGATGTTAACACCCTTGGGAAGCTGTTCTTACATGTAGCCCCTGGAACTAGTACTCTCAACACTGCTTTTATAAACCTCCCAGAAATGCAAGTTCTCCAGGGCTACTGAGTCAGAATTTCCAGGGTACCATCTGCAATCTTAGAATCACAAGGTCTCCAGGTGATTGTATGGTGATGAAAGATAGAGGGTCAGAATGTGCACCAAAGGCACCTGCAGGGTTTGTGAAACTAGAGACCAACTCCCACTTGGGGCTTTGTGTTTAACATGTCTTGAGTAAGGTCTGAGCATCAGCATTCCACAGAGAAAAATCTAACCAAGAAAACCATCAAACAATTCAGGCCAGGCATGGATAAGCAGGTGAGTAAATGACTCCATCTTCCACCGCTCAGTGGGCAGTTCTGAGGTATATTCGTAAGCCTCGATAGCACTGAGGTTTGAGTTGCCTTCAGTAGTGACCAGTGTTACCACACACCATCAGTTTGGCTTCTGTTTCTTCTGTTTACTTTTCCAAGTCCCAAGCTCGAATTCCCTGAGATCCCTTTCCAAAACAAACATCCTTCACAAGTCCTTCACTCATGCTTTTCAGAGGAAATTATTCTAAGAAAAGTAGGATTACACCCTTTCTGTGATACCCAGTTGCTTCGTGTCCAACTCATCCTCTTGTTACTTCAACAAATGCCCATGATCATTTTTCTGTGATTTTTCCTAATACTCAAAAAGGGTATCTCAAACTGCCAGCACACCTTCTATCCTAAATAGTCCTATCAATATCCATGGCAGAATCTGACATAAGTGCTACCAGGAAATAATGTCTTTTGCAGAGGATGACAGAGCACTTGTTTCTTTTATTCCCACAGGGTTGCTGATGAAAAAGAAAGCCTTACCCTTCCTAAGTTTGCCATGGTGTGCTCCTTCCAAGATATTCTTGCCTCAACAGTGCCTTCCTGTGAGATTTTTTTTCAAAAGATCTAGTTACACAAAATTCTTCTGTGGGGCAGAAAGAAATAAATACCCAAGTAATATCAAGACAGCCAGCAGAAAGACTTCACAGCTTAAAAAACAACAGAGAGTGCGCAAAACAAGAGACAGTGTTTCCCCTACCAGGCCTGCATAGCACTTGTGCAGCCTGCTTCAACACTGAGATGAAAGGATCAGAAAGAAACCTTGAAGCATACTGGGCGTGGTGGCTCATGCCTATAATCCCAGCACTTATGAGGCTGAGGCAGGAGGATTGGTGCGAGTTCGAGACCAGCCTGGGCTACAAAAGTGAGCTCAAAGCCAGCCTCAACTGTGTAGCAAGACCCTGTCTCAAAAAAAAAAAGAAACCTTGAAGCAAATTTCTCATCTCTTCCAGTTGGGATATATTTTTAAACACATATGATCACATAATGAAATATAATTAATCAACTTCTGTGGAAAATAAGTTTAAAAGTTTGTGGTGTGTCATTGTTGCTGAGTAGGAAGCAATAAGAGGCTGTGTCATAGAGCAGAGGCCTGGCTGTAGGCAGGGGGAGCGTGGGCAGTTCAGGAAGGCTAACAGAATAGACCTGCATGCAGGCTGGGGAAGGAACTCTGAAGCTCTGTACTTAGTAATTTATAGCATCCTGATGTGAGATAAGTCATCTTTCCTTTGGTTGTGGTTTTTGCCTAACCCATTTATTGCAAGTGACTGGGAACCCAGAACATTTGATTTATTTTTCTATCAACCTACTCAAGCCCAAACAAACCCAGAGAGAAAACAGCTATGAGAATACTATCCATCATTTTGAATTAAACACTTGTTACTGAATCATGAAAATTTGTCCTTTATTCAATCTATGTCCAAGATCAATAATAAAAGATCATGCCTTGGGAGCAAGGTGACTTGAAGGCTTCAACTGAATCTCCTGCCCTCGGAGAACCCGAGTGTCAGCCATCAAAGACAACAGGACATGGGGTTTGGCAGCCACTGAGCCCATAATCTTAATGCTGATATGAAAATTATGAGTCCCCCAATTTAAAATATAGTTTCACTGGGAACATTTCAAGTTTTGTTTTGATTCTGGTTTCTAATACTTACTGATAAGAATGTAGAAAGAGCTACTTTGGGGCTTTTTATTGCCATATTGCCTATTACTGTTTCTGTGCTTTAAAAATCTGCTTATTGCAAGCAGGGTACAGTCAATGTGTGCATATTGAATTTAATTTTCTGCTAAGCAAATAAAAATGCTTAAATGCAATTTATAGGGGTTTTTTTTCCAAATATTGTATGTGTACTTTTATTTCGAGTGCCATCTGAATGACCCCATGCTGAAAGGATTTCATTTTGCATTTCCAAAATGTGTGCAGAGCTCATTAAATGAAAGAAATGTAAGTCATAATTTATGTAGGAATGAAAACCTCCAATTGTAACCCAATGATTTTATATAACCAATATGTTCCTGGCTTCATCAGCCTACGACTGCAAAATGAGGGCACATTTTGTTTTGTATACCCAAACTATTATACTCAAGTTCTTTCCTAATTACAGAAATCAGCAGCCACTCACATCCCTCTCTCAAATGACCTTCAGCTTGTTGTGAGGATGCTACCCAGGATGCGGTCAGGATGCGGTCAGGATGTGGCCAAACCCCCCTTGACCCCCGACCCCCGTTCTCCCAGGGATAAACCCTCCTCTCCATGCATCTCTCCTGGGTCTTCGTCTTTTACCCTCTGCTGCCTTTGACCTGTCAGACATGAACAAGCCATATGACATGCCTGTCCTCTGCCATGCACTGCCACTGCTACCAGCCCTGGGGTCTTCTCTAAAGGGATATAGTATTGCTGCTGTGTTTCACAGTAAGGGCAGGCAGGGGCTTCAGCTGACCTCCCTCAAATATTATCAGACAATCCGTTCATAAAACAATGCAATGTTTATTCTACCTTTCTACAGTAAGGGGGAATTATAACATCTGAACAGCCTCTGTCTTAGAAGGAAAAAAAATTGAAGCAGGGCTTCTGTGGGTGTTGGGGTCTTAGCTTAATTGATTTCCACCTTCTCTGGAAGGTGGAAAACTGGTGATTGGGCAGCCTGTCACCTAATAGTTTAGAGATTATGGATGCAGAGGTGAGAATTTGGAAAGGAATCTTGATTAGGAAGTTGTTTGATAAGCAAGCTGTTTCCCCTGGTAAGCAGATTGCTGGCTCTGGCAAATTGATCGGTGAGAACTTCCTGAAATAATCAATCAGGTTATTTATTAGTATTTACTCTTATCTTTCCACAGTTTCCCTGGAACAAAATAACTAAGTCAGGGGAACGTATGTGGACTAGAACTGTATGTCTTGTTGACACCAAAGGTCTCAGTGACCTCCTCTACTAACAAGCAAAGAAACCACCTAAGATCTCAAATACGAGCTTCCTGTCCACTCCTGTCTCTTCTGATAAGGACCTGGAAAGCAGGAGGAAGGAGAGAGAAACAGAGACAGATGGAGACAGAGACAGAGATGGACAGAGACAGAGATGGAGACAGAAAGAAGAGAGAACACGTCACAATTTTCCTTTTCCATATTCTGATCCACCTCACTTGTGTCATTCTTCTTTGCCTAAACTTGTGCAAATTTGCAATGAGAATCCCAATATTACCAGTAAGGACATGTCTGGCTTTATGCTTCAATAAAAGAGTCATTGACAGATTGCTTAATCCCTTGGTTATTTGATCTCTATCTTGTAGATAGAAACTAGACCTAAAACACCTTGTATGCTTCTGTGGTTATATTCAAAGCCAACAATACTTTTCCTTCAAAACATCAGAGAAGCTATTTACTGCAACAGTAGAAAAAAATGAGAAAATAGTCCCTTGTACTCTTCAGTTCAAAACTGGATACTAGACAAAATGTTAATTAAAAAAATTTCTCTTATAGTTTGAAATTAAGGACACCTAGAATAAATATGTAAAAATCTAAATAAATAAATGCCAGGCAATTTTACCAGCTGCTTTAATTTTTTTTAACTCATACACAAAAAGAAGTACATCTTGCTAGGGTACTGTGTAATGTTTGATACATGTATACATTCAATAATGTTTAAATTAGGCTGAACATTTATCTCCTCAAACAGCATTTCTTTGTGCTGAGAACTTTCAAAACACTTTCTTTTAGCTTGCCCAGATATACAGAGTTTAATTGTCAGTTAGAGTCACCATTTTGTGAAACAGAGTTCATGAGATTTTGGCTTTGATCTAATAGTGAATTAGGACATATTGATCATTCCCAAGGCTCTACTATCCTTGGCCCCTAGCCATTACCATTTTATTCTTAGCTTCAACGACATCAACTATTTAGATTCCACATGAGTGAGATCAAGTGTCCCTTGTCTTTCTGGGCCGAATATGTTTTTCTTGATCTAATGATCTCCAAGCTTACCATGTCGTCCCAAAGGACAGAATTTCATTGTTTGTGTGGCTGAATCGTATTCCACTAGAAATATGCACTACACTGCTTAAACTATTCTTTAGTTGATGAACACTTTGTTTTCATTTTTGGTTATTATAGATAGTGTTGCAATGCGGGTGTCACTTCAATATGCTGATGTTTTTCCTCAGGGTAGGCACTTAGGAGTGGACTTGCTGAGTCAAATGACCATCTATTTTTAATTTTATGAGGAGCATCCTCAGTGCTTTTCAATGACTGTGCTCATTCGCATTTGCACTATGTATGAAGTTTCTTTTCTCTACATCTTAACCAGAAGTTGTTATGTGTAGATTTGTTGATATTATTTGTTCATACTGAGATAAGGTAGTATCTCATTGTGGTTTTCATTTGCACTTCGTTGGCCATTAGCACTATAGAACATTTTTTTCATGTACTGTTGGCCATTTGTATATCTTCTTTTGAGAAATGTCCTTTTAAAACTATTGTTTGTTTTTTAATTAAATTGCTTGCTTTCACAACTGAGTTTTTGGAGTACTTTACATATGTAGAATATCAACTCCTTGTCAGACATATGTATTGTAAATATTTTATTCATTGTATAGGTCATCTATTTCTGTTGCTATGTGTATAACACTTATTGATTTGTATGTATTAAATAATCCTTTCATCAATAACATGAATCCCACTGGATCATGATGAAGTCATTTTACTATGTTGTGAATTCACTTTGTTAGAAATTTGGTAAGCATTTTTGCATCTATGTTCATCAATGATGAAACCCTGTGGTGTTCTATTTGTTGTATCCTTATGTGGCTTTGGTGTCCGGATAATTCTAACCTCGTAGAATGGCTTGGGAGAATTTCTTTTCTATTTTCAGGAATAACTTAAAAGAGAATTGTTATCTCTTAAATGTTTGGTAGAATTCAGTATCAACTATCTGATCCTGGCACTGGTTTAATGAAAGACTTTTTGATACTGACTCTATCTAGTTGATTATTATTGGCCTGTTTAGATTTTTTCTTTCTTTATGATTCATCTTCAGCATATATATCAAAGAACTTGTTCATTTCTTCTAGGTTATCAAGTTTGTTGGTACATAATTGTTCATAGCAATTTCTAACGATCCTTTGTATTTCCATGTTGTCAATTCTTACATTTTGCTTTTCATCTCTGAGATCTCATCTTCTTTTCATTTTCTTGGTCTAGCAAGTGGATGCCTATTTTATCTCGTTAACGAGTCGGTTCTTTGTTTCCCTGAGCTTTGTGTGTTAGTTTGCTGTTTGATTTGGTTTGGCTGGTTTTTTAAATCTCTATTTCATTTATTTTTGCTGTGATCCTTTTTCTTTCATTTTGATTATTTTGGATTTAGTTTGTTCTAATTTTTCTAGTTCCTTGAGATACAGTAATGAGTTGTGTATCTCAGATCATTCTACTTTTTTGATGTTGGAAATAATTGCTATAAACGTATTTCTCACTTTTGCTCTTGCTATATCCTACAGGTTCTAAATTTGTGTTTCTATTTTCATTTGTGTTAAGAAAAATTTGTCAGTGTCACTGAAGATTGTTATGATAAGCAAAATAAGCCTAACATAGAAAGACAAGTATCAGTGTTTTATCTCATTTGTGGAAACAAGCAAAAAAAATTTTTAAAGCCTAAAAGGACAAGAGGGAATTGGAAAAAAAGAGAGAGACAGAGACAGAGACAGAGAGAGAGAGAGAGAAAATAGAGTGAAGAAGGAAGACAGTGAAAAGAAATAGAAAGTATAATAGGGAGCATATATATAATCAAAGCACAAGACTGGCATGTATAAAATTGACACGGTGAAACCTACGAACTTCAGCAATTAACAGATCACTGATTACTCTTACTGGTAAATTTTATGTCTATTATTTTTATTGGTGTATGTATCTGGTGCATAATGGTTACACACCGTATAGGGAGTTGGTACTTGTACATAACACATCTTTATTATTTCATTCATTCCCTTTACCTCACCACCCACTTCCTCCATCACCTAATCCATTTCCTTTTGAAAAATACTTCTCCACCTACATCCTATTACCTTTTACTTTGCTCATTATTTACATTTTGACTTTCCCATGTTAGACAACCTTCTGATACTTAAGCTTTGAATCTGAGTCGTTATAGTTAATTGTGTCACTTCGAAGAATATCCATTTACCTATAAATGACTCAAAGTTATCCTTCTTTATGACAGAGGAGTGTTTGAGAGTATGTAAATGCTACATTATTTTTATCCATTCACCACTGATGAGAATGTGCACCTCTTTCCAGGTTAAGTTACTGTGAGTTGTGCTGCTACATACATAAGTAGGCATGTGTCACCATACTATGATGTCTTAGTACTTTCTAGAAGATACCTAGAAAGAAAATAGACGGGTCAAATGGAATTTCTAGGTTTCACTTTTTAACGAGTCTCCATGCTCATTTCCATAATCGTAGTACTAGTTTAAATTCCCAAAAACAGTATAAATGATTCCTTTCCGCTGCAGTCTTCTCAGTATTTATTATTATCTGATATGTGGAGAATGGATATTTTCCTGTGGTAATTATTTGTACTTCTTCTAAGAGCATGCATTCATTTTGGTTGCTGATATTTTATGCTGGGGTGGCTACTTTTTTGAGTCATTCATATATGCTAGATATGCAGAGGCTTTTTAACTTGGTCAGCTCCTATTTTTTAATTCTTAACACTATGTTCAGTGCAACCAAGATTCTACTCTGAAAGTCCTTGCTGAGGCTTAAGAGACTTTAGAAGCTTGACCCATTTTATCTTCCAGAGGGTTATTTCTGTACTAACATGTAGATTTTTGTACATTTTGATTTTGGTTTAGAACACGATACAGCAATGGGTCTAGATTGAATTCTCTTAATGTAAATAGCCAGTTTTCCCACTTCCATTTGTTACACGCTTTCTTTCCTTCAGCATACGTGTTGGGCTCGTTTGTCATACATCAGACAAATGTTATGTGAATGGAGATGTTTCTGCATCCTCTATTCTGTTCTGCTTATCCCTGTATCTGTCTCTTTATGCCAATGCCCTACATATCTTAGTTCTATAGCTTTACAATATAATTTGAAATCTGAAACCATGGTGCTTTCTGTTTTGCTCTTGTTCCCCAGGACCACATTTGCTATTCTGGGCTGCTTCTGCTTCCCTATGAACTTGAGAATGTTTTCTCTATTTTTGTTAAGAATGTGCTACTGGCATTTTAATTGGGGTTGCATTAAATACATATATAAATTTTGGAACTATGCCAATTTTGCCAATATTAGTTATGTCTATTAGGGAACAAATAATACGCTCCATTTCTGATATCCCTTCAATATTTTTTCCAGAGTACTGAAGTTTTCACTGTAGAGATTTTTGGATTCTCAGTTAGATTAATTCCTAAGTATATCTTTTTCTCTATGCTATGTTGAGTGATATTGCTTTCCTAATTTTTTTCTCAATGAGTTCATGTACAAGAATGCTATTAATTTATTTATGTTGTTTCTGTATTAGCTATTACCTTAAGGGATCTTTTTTTTCTGGCTCAGCCTGTCCTGAGGGCAGCGCTGGTGTGGCGTGTGGTGCCCAGGGTCAAACTGTGGTCCCCAACAGCTGCCAAAGCTTGCGTAAGCATGTGCTTTAGACCACTGAGCTGTCTTGCTGGCCCTGAAGAGTCCTTTAGTGAAATTTTTTGGCCTTCTATGAAGAGATTTCGTTTCCCTGCCAAACTGTTCTGGCTAATGTTTTAATAACTATATTGGAAAACAGTAATGATAGTTGCTACTATTCTCATCTTGCTTTGATTTTAGAGGAAAAACTTTTAGTTTTTCTCCACTTAATATAATATTGGTCATTGATTTGTCATAAATAGCTATTACCAGATAGAGATAGTCCTTTCTCAACTGTTTTTTCAGGATTTTTAACATGAGTGGAGGTTGGCTTTGTCAAAGGCTTTTTCTACATCTGTTGAAAGGATCATGTGATTTTTGCCCTTGCTTCTCTTTATGTGATGTAGTGCATTTATTGATTTGCATGTACCAAATAAATCCCTGAATTCCTGAGATGAGGATTTTTTGGTCATGATATGAGATCTTTTTGATGATTTGTTATATTTTTGAACACTATCTTGTTGATCTTATCTTCTATATTTGTTTAATAGGTTCATCTGCAGGTCTCTTTTTGGGGTCCTTTTCTGGATTTGGAGTCAGAGTCATGCTATCTTCCAGGAGTAATTTTGAACATACTCCTTCTCTTTCAATTTGATTGAAGAGTTTGAGGCATATTGACATTAGAACTTCCCCAAAACTCTTGTAAAATGCAGTGATGAATCCATCAGATCCTGAATTTCTAAAAGTTTGTAGTATTTTTAATTCTGTTCAATGTCATTGAATATTGTTAGATTATGGTTTTTATATCTTTTTGATTTGGTTCTGGTAATTCACATGTCTTGGAATCTGTCATTTCTTCTGAATTTTTCAGTTTATTTATATACAATTTTCTGAAGTAGTTGCTAAAATCTTGATTTTAGCAGTGTCCATTGGTGATTTTAACTTTTTCACGTTCAACTTCCATGAATCCATATAACTTCTGTGGTTTCTTTTCTTGTTGATTCCTAGTTTCATGATCTGAAATAGTGTAGGGATGTGGCTTTTAGCTTCCTTCCATTCAGTTCCCCATTGGTCAGCTTTGGGAGAGGCGGGAGCTTGCAGAGCCTTATTGCTGACTTGTTTTCTCATGCATTTTTTTTTAATGTTTGTTATCTGTTGCGGTTTGTAGGTTCATTATAGTGCCAAAAATTTTGTGAGAATGGAGACTTCTTAAGTTAATGTTACTTTCCACTGGTAGCCTGTGTGTCTGGCTTACTATTGCCTTTCCCCTCAGTCCCAGAATCTAATCACCTCCACTGATTTTGGAAACAAAAATGGTGGCATATTTGGCACAGTAATCATCTTTGCAGATATGGGCCACAGTATTGGTACTGACTCTAAAGCATTCTAGCTATTCACATTCCTAGAAAACCAAACAATAGAAACAACTATCAGCAACTTGGTTATAGTAATAACATCAACACAAATAATATTGTCAAAAACAAACTGGATATTTGCATATGCTAGGGACTAATAATGTGTCATTCTTAGCAATAGAAAAGAGAATGATAGTTATAGTATGAACACCAAAACAAACCAAATATTAACCTGTTATTGTTCTGGAGTAAATATCTATGAAATGTCTACTGAACTTCACTTCCACTAAGACAGTGTCAAAGAGTAATAATATAAAACTAATGCTTAGTATTTATACTAGTAAAAGAAGTAAAGAAACAGACAAGTAAAAAAAATTGAAAAAAGTGATTTAATAAGCTAACAACAGAGGAATGAAAAATAAGATAGGGAATCTTACTCAAACGTAAAAGGAAATTTATGGCACTAGAAAATAGTCACAGAAGAAGAAAAACAGAGTAGGGACCAAAAAGATAACTCAGTGGAATAAGTGTTTGCCTGGCAACAAGCACAAGGTCCTAAGTTCGATCCCTGGTACTGTAAGGAGACAGAGACAGAGAGAGAGAGAGAGAGAGAGAGAGACAGACAGAGAGACAGAGAGACAGAGAGAGAGAGACAGAGAGAAGCAAAGATAAGAAAGTTGAAAAGAAAGAATTGAATAGGGAAAAAGAGAAGGAAATAAACTAAAGAGAAAATAGACAAAAAGAATGATTAAAAAGCCTACCCAAGAAAAAATGAAGGGAAAATAATAGTTAAACATACAATTGATTTAAAAAAGTCAGTCTATATTTTTGAGTAAGTAGCTTCTTTGCAGGATATCTAGTCTCAGAATCCAGCCAACTGAGACTTCCTCCACACAGCTGTAGGGCCTTTAGGTTTCCGAGGTCCCCTCTCTGCACCCAAGGAACTCTGTCCATTCACCCCAGACTGTGGTTATTGTCCAAGCCAAGGAATGTCCTTCCTCAAGTTGTTAGATGGGAAACAGTCAGTGCTCTGATATCTGCTGGATATGGGCCACAGGCTAGGACTAGAGTGAACTGTCGGACTTAAAAGTCAACATCTCTGGGTCTGGATGCTCCCCACAGAAGGTAGGGCCTGTGCCTTTCCCAGCCTGCAGTTACATCTCTCGTGGGGCTTTATCTGGGTCACTTCCTCTATGGCAGTCTCTTGTGGCTGTCTTTTACCCAGCACCTGTTGGGTACTTGGTCTCACCATGGCAGGCCTAGCACAGGTTTGACTTAAAAATCATGTCCTAGCAATCAATCTCCATGATAGCAACTCTTACTTGGTCTTTGGCATATTTCTCACAAAACCAAGAATAAAATAATTGCCGCCCTTGGGAAAGCCTAGTGAGGCACGTACACGGCCATCCCTTTCTTCACCTATCTTCTACCTAAGGCTCTCTCAGCTTCTCCTCTTTTCTCCCTCTCTCCCTCCCTCTCTCTCTCCCTTCCTCCCTCAGCTCACCCTAACTGAAACCAGAATGCAAAATAATTACCTTATAAGCAAGGCAGCGTGAGCCAGCCAAAAAAAAAAAGATTCCTTCTCAACTTAGGGGTGTGCATGGTAGCTGGGTTATCTAAAGCACCTGCTTGGGAAAATTCAGTCAGGTGCCGCGGACCTCAGTTTGATGCCAACTCCACAAGCAGCACTAGGCCCACCTGTAGGGCAGGCTGACCCAACCAAAGGAAAGACAATTCTCAGTTAGCCTGCAAGCAAGACAGAAACCTGGCCTTAGGATTTTTCTCTTCTCAGAAAAAAGACTGGAGCTAAAGAAAAGAGCAATAAACTGAGGATAAGGGCCTCAAGGGCACAGGCAGGACACTCAGGAAGTGACAGGAAGGAAGGGACCAAGGGGACACAGGAGAGTCCCCCAGTGGGGATGCTCTGCTCTCTTACTGCCAGCCCCAGCTCATCACTTGAGCTCCACTTGGTCAAGGGTCCTGTAGGCCCTTCAGCTGGCAATTAAGAGACTAGGATACTGTGAGTTAAGATGTGGAAAGTGGGTAAAAACTGATAGGAGGGTTCCTGGGAGCTCATCCTAATTCGTGCACATCTCCAAATCAGCTATCCCACCGCCTACCACTGCCCTAACCATAAGGAAATTTTCTAGGGAAAACAACCCACCTTCCAAATCCACAACCTTAGTAATATTTCTTTTTTTTTTTTAAAGAATTTTTTATTTGAATATTTTTTTTCTTGTTTCAAAACTCTTGTTTATTTATTTATTTTTATGGCCAGCTCAGCCTGCCCTGAAGGCAGGGCTGGCACAGCATGTGGTGCCAGGGATCGAACCACGATCCCTGCAGCTGCCCAAGCTTCCCTAAGCAGGCGCTTTAGACCACTGAGCCACACTGCCAGGCCAACCTTAGTAATATTTCAAGGAGCTACATCCCACATCCCCACCACCCAAAGACATAGTCTTGTGAAGAAGTCTGTCTGTTACAAAGAAAATCAGTTGCATTAAACGATTTGATTTTATGTGAGGGCTGCTAATGTTAACACAGAAATTTGGATTATCATGAGTTAATTGGTGGGACCAGGGAGCTATCAGCGGCAAAAGCACCTTTCTGGCAAGCTAAACGTCCTGAGTTTGATCCCTAGTACCAAATAATGATAATAATAATAATAATAATAATAATAATAATAATAATAATAATAATAACTATTATTATTATTACTATGAATAGGTTAAAGCTTACGCAATCTAGAAGTATTTTTGAACATCATTCAGATCTAATTTATTTCTTTAAAAATGTGCTGGAAAGTCAACTTTTGGATAATAGGAGACTAATCCATTATTTCAACTGCTAGAGGCTATATCCCCAACCCATTCAAAAACCACAAACAGTCCCCAAAATGTCACTAAGGGTTTTTAAGCTCCTATGAGTCTAGCAAAGATCACGACGGAATGTAAACATTTAAACCACCAATTACTATATTATTTAATGCTTAACGAACTCATTCCTATGTTGTATGCAGTACTCAATAATACTGAACATTGTTAGGTGTTAGCTATACTTTTCTTCCAGTCTTGCATAAACATGTATTTAATGTATGTAAATAAATAATATGATTTAAGATAATAAAGAATGCCACAGTTACACTAGACATGGTGACTAAAGGTATGGGAATGAGAAAGGGAAGGCGGTAACAGGAGCAATATCAAGTAAAGTTCCACAGAAGGTAACTGGCGGTCAACCCACAAGGACATCCCAATGCCCTGTGGATCACACTTTTGTGTCTCTCCCACACTGTGTGAGAGAGCTGGAGTACTTCAAGCCCCACTACCACCACCAACACCACCATGAATCAGTCCTTGGTGAAGGCTGTCTTTACAGTGAAAGATAACTGAATTCCTATGCGCTTCTTATTCTCTATGTATGCACTCAAAGATGATTCTGGAAGCTGGAGGAATGCCCTGCACCAAGGGCTGCTAGCTGCTGGTAGGGCAAGTACCCAGCACAGCCCTGCTCCATGAAATTCCTACCGGGCCCCGTTTCTTGTACAGGGCAGAACTCAGACCTTCAGAGATGCAGCAATTTGCCTCATGGTGAATGAGAGGTTCAGCCAGAACTAGAAAGGTTTCTGATGCCCTCCTTTTTCATTTTGTTAGTTTTAATTACATATCTCCTCTCAGCTTTTTCCAGTTTTGCTCAGCTGCAAATCCTAATTTCCTTAGTTTTCATTTACAAAAGCAATCCATGGACTCACGAACTTGAATCTCAGGTATCATTGCCTTTTGAAATGCACTGGTTGTGTCTTGTCTGTCTAATCTTAGTTGAGCAAAACTGATCATAACATTTTAGGGATACAAATAGCACAGTTTTGTTCATAAGGAGGAATTGATATGGTTTTTTGTTTGTTTGTTTGTTTGTTTGTTTGTTTTTCATGCTTTGGTTATGGCCAGAGCTTTGAATTTGCTATTTTGGTTAAAGAACCCACTTCACTGATTTCTCTAGTACTGATAAACAGTAGTTCTTACAATTCATGCCATCAACCCATGGACTTTTAATTTTTCTGCCTGGAAGGCTCACTCTGAATAAGTATGCATCCTCCTCCACACATAAAACTATTACTCATTAATCTTTAGAAACTGCTTCCTTTGGGAAGGATTTTTTGCCCACACGGTTGGATACTGTACGGACCTTCATCTTGTGACTTTCATACCATCATCTGATTATTCACTAACATTATTCTCCAAATATTTCAACATATATTGAAAGCAAGAACTTTCTTATTATTGTATCCTCAGGCACATGTAAGTTGATCTATAAGTAATTATTGAATAAGCAATCTGTGAGAAAATCTCTTCCTAAATCATAATGGACAGTTCCAATCTCCCAAAAAATAAAATAGTGATCAGGATCCTTTTTTTACCAATACAGAAATGAACAGAAGTGTTCATTTATCAAAAGTTCATTTTACTCACTTTTCAGGCATGGAAAAACATGAGAAGTAACATCCTTCTCTAAAATAATAATCTATTTAGCTACTGGAAAAGAGCTTACCCTTGCCCTTGCATGTGTTCTAATATGTTAAGAAAAAGTGGATTTAGCCAATATAACAGAAGACAATATTAGCATTGCTGCTCTGATCCTACTCCAGTGTCTGTCACCACAGATTTTCTTATACTTACACAGACTATCCACATCTATGATTTTCTAAATTATTTTTTATGTGAGAATAAACATTTCCTAAGAGTAAGAACTGCTTCTGGAGGTGGCACTAGAACAAACTCGGACACTGTCTTAAAAGACACTTTCTTCTGTAGCCCTACCATTCTCATGAGATACTCATAAACCAATCTGCTCAGCTGTGGAACATCTAACCCACACGGAATGTGCCAAACATTTCAAATGACTACATGAAGAGCCAGTGCTATATGACCTCACAGTTACATCCATGAAATTGCTTCCTTTTAAAAATAAAAGGTCTGTGGTGACTCTCTAAATTCTAGTTCTAGCCATAAAATATCCCAGAGAGTCAAACAAATTTCACTGTAAAATGTATCACAGCTAAACTGTTCCCTTGGTGGTGTATTTTACTCTCAGAACCAACACAGCCTTTGAATTATTTTTCTGACATGTGTTTTATCCAACTTCTTGCCCAGGTGGAAGTCCTCTGCTGATCTCAGCTGGGCTTCCCTGGGGCTTGGCTCCAGGCCGCAGGTCCCAATCAGGTTCAATCCATGATGTTCTCAGTTTTCGGAGGCCAATGAGTTTGGCAGAATTTCAAGGGCTATTGTGGTTCAAGTCTCAAATATTCCCGTCCACATGACGTGTAGTCAGAGGTGGTGCTTTTGAAAGGTGATTGGTTCCTGCCGGTCCTATCCTCAGCAGCAGATTAATCTTTTGATCAGCTCATAGCTGAATTTGTTGTTAGGCAGTAAAGCCTGGTAGGAAAGGGTGGGTCACAAGACGTGACCTGAAAGGGGACATTCTTGTCCTAGTTCCTCCCTGTTTCCTGGCTGCCATATGTTGAGCACCTTTCCTCTACCACATCCTTCTACCACAATGTGTCTTCTTTAAAGCTAGCAGAACAGGCACAGACTGAATCTTCAAATATTGACCCAAACACACTTCTCCTTTAAGCTTTAGGTGCTGGGCATTTTTGTCTTAATAATGAGAAAGCAACTAGTACAAGCGCATAGCCCAACTGCCTCAGCCTTTGTTGACATCATATGTGCTAATATCCTATTAGCCATGGCAATATACATGGCCACATGTGAAGTTAAGGTGCAGGGCAGTATATCTATCTCTCACAAGGGTGGAGAGAAGAAAAGGAATATTTGCTGAACAGTGAGTCAATCTACAAAATGTGATCTGGATAAAATATTTAATGTATTTTTGTTACATGATGTTTTTGAGAATTAGGTAGTCCAGATAAGGAAAGAAATATAGGCTGATGCTTATAGCTCAAACTAGAACATGGGCCACTGTAATTTAATAGGACACACTAAAGGAGGTATCTAAATCCATGATCAGATAAGTTCCTTCCCCTAACACTACTCTTACAAAACATAGAAGGTATGTTTTGTGCTTAATACCATTTTTTGAGGGAGGCGGGGATACTCAGAACCATTAAACTCAGGACCTTATGCTTACCAGGCAAGCACTGTACCACTGAGCTATCCCTGTCCATTACTATCTTTAATGAGCTTCCCTTCATATTAAAAATAAAAATAAAAATAAAAAAAGATCCAGTACAAGACAGTGGAATAAGACCTAGAAGAGGACTCATAACACCTGTGTCCTTCTTGGCTTCTCCATCTGCTGATTACAGGCCTATAGGAAAATGATTCACCTTGTTTGACCTTTTCATATCGGGAAACCACTTGCTTTGCCTTGTGGAGCATGAAAGATCAAAACTGTGCCCGGCATATCAGTGGGAACACAGGACACTATGTTGTGGAGCCTCAAAGAACAAGCAGTTGTTGAGTAAAATGAACTGGTACTGCGTTCCAGCACACAGACACATGGAACAGAAGCTGGTGGGCAGGGCCACAGTTTTATTTCAAAGGGTAGGAGATGAACTCCATAAGCAGAACTGTTCTGGGTTGCTTCACATTCATGAATGGAATACAGGAAGAGCCATCCCATCACAATGGACTGCCAGGAGCTAGGAAGCAGGCTAGGGGAAATTTCTGCTAAGAGGAGCTAGGACCACCTAGACTCCACTGGTGGCTACAGAAGCACCAGTATTAGTATTAAATGCAGAAGAGTAGAAATGTGCCTCTGTTCTATGGCCAGCGAGTGGCCTTCACCCAGCAGCACAAGCAGGTAGGCAGTGATGTCCTACAGTGGTACAAGGGTATTTCTCCTGCCCTACACTCAGCATGTAAGAGTAGCTAGTGGTGTGGAATGCAGAAAGCTGTACAAAGTCTAGAATAACCCAACTGAAAACAGGTCTGGTAGCAACCCCAGACTTTTCCACTGAAAAATACACACAATAAACTAAAGGGAGGTCAGGTCTAGAAGACAATGGTATAGATAGTGACTCTGAAAAGAAAGATATTATAAAAAGAGCAATGGACTATGAAAAATCAATCCAACAGCTGCAAGATAAAACAAAACAGAAAATCATGAGATTGAGCAAAACCAATGGGAAAGCTAAATATAGTACAAACCCCATAAATATATTCTTCAAAGAATAGCAGAATATTTCATAAACATTAACATGCAAATGAGGCACAAAGAACTCCAAATAGCCATGACGAAAATAAATCTGTTCCAAGGCATATAATAATCAAGATTTCAGAATCTCATCACAAAACCAGAATGTAAAAAGCAGTTAGAGAAAACAAGCAAACCACTTTTAAATGAAACCCTGTCAGAATCACAGCAGACTACACAGCACAAATCTTCAAGTCAAGGAGGCCTTGAAATGAAGAATTTCAAGCTTTAAAATAAAATAACTTCCTACCCAAACTGATGTAACCTTCAAAACTGTCTTTCAAAATCAACAGAGAGATAAGAAAACACTTTCAAAACAAAAGCCTAAAGAAGTTCATGACAACCAAATAACCTCTCAAAAAATGCTCTAAAAGATATTTTAGGAGAAGATAGTGGATACCACAATTCCAAGAATACCAACACAAAGAGCCTACCAGTCAGGGCAAGCAACTAAACAGAGAGTAAAAACAGGGTACCAACCACAAGAAAATACCATGAGAAGATAATGTAATGCATGTCAGTTATACCGTCAATGTAAGTGGTTTAAATTCATCTATGAAAGAAATAGACCAGCAAAATGGATCAAGAAGCAAGCTCTACCAATATGCTGCACACAAAAAATAGCACCTCTAATCAAAAGAAATTCATAGACCAAAAGTAAAAGATGGAAAACAATACTCTAGGTTTCAGGAACCCAGAAAAAAAGCAGGCGAAGCTATTGGATTTGTAGACAATGTGAATTTCAAGCCAAGACTAACCAAAACAGACAAAGAAGGTCACTGCATACTTGTTAAGATAGAGATTCCAAGAGGAATTAACAATTGTCAATATATGTACACCAAATACTAGTCTTCCTAATTGTATAAAACAAATGTTAACAAACATGAAAAATCAATAAGCACTTATGTAATTATATAGGGGACTTTAACACCCCACTGTCACAAATACAGAGACCAACTAGATAAAAAAAAAAAAAAAAAAAAAACAGAACTAAACTGAACCTGTGAACAAATGAACTTACTAGATATCTACAGAGCAGTCCATCCCCAAAATATCAGAATATACATCCTTGTGAGTTGTACATGAACATTCTCCAAAAGAAATCACACAGTAGCTCATAGAATATGCCTAAGAGAAAAAGAATAGAAATTATTCTATGCATATTGTCAGACAATATTGCAATGAAATTGAAAATCAGTGGCAAAAGAAACCGCAACTCCATAAACACACCGAAATTAAATAACACACTCCTGAACAACCAGTGAGTCACAGATGAAATTAAACACTATTTATAATTAAATAATGATACTGTCACAACATACTCAAACTTATAGGATGCAGTGAAATCAGCCCTAGATGGAAATTTATTTTAGTGAATTCTCACACCAGGAAAACAGTACAAGTGCAAATAAACAACCTTTAAAAAAATGACCAAAGGCTCCAATTCATGCATTTAGAAATGAAAAATATGAAATTTCAATAAATTCTCTGCAAATAACAAGTAACAATGCCTACTTAAAGAATCTTTAATAGAATGTAAACAGAGAAAAAAAGTGGATAGATTCCTAAATATATATAAATTGCCAAATCTGAACCAAGAAGACATAAAAATTCTAAATAATCCAATATCAGTAAATGAAATAGAAAATGTAATTAAAACTTACCAATAAAGAAAAAGCCCAGATCCTCATGGATTCATTGCTGAATTTTACAAGAAACTTAAATACCTACTATTGTCACTAGTGATGAAATGTTTCAATGCAACTAAAGGGCCTCTACACTCCTAAAATTATTCTTAGAATTGAACATTACCCTTATTAAAAAGAAAGGACTCAACCATAAAAGAGAATGACAGGCTAATCTCACTAGTGAACATAGATGCAAAAAATCCTCAATAAAATACCAGTCAAATGGAATGCAGCAAATTATGCAACATGATCAAGTTGGTTTGATCCCAGCAGTTCAGGGATGTTCCAGATATGAAAAATTAGTAAGTGTACTACACTGTATGAATAGAGCCACACACAAATCATATAATCATCTTAATAGATACAGAAAAAGCACTTGATCAAGTATAATACTCATCTATGATAAAAATCATACAGATAATTGGAATAGATGGTTTTCATCTCAATCTGATAAAAGCCTTCTATGACAAATCAACAGCCAACATCATACATATTAAATGAACAAAAGCTGAAAACTTTCACTCTAAAATCAAGAACAAGATGAGGATATCCACTATCACCACTCATATTTAATACAGTCATGGAAATTCTAGCCAGATCAATTAGGCAAGAAAAAGAAATAAAAGGAACAAGGATAGGGAGGAAAGAAGTTAAATTATCATTATTTGCTAATGACATGATACTCCACATAGAAGACTACAAAAACTCTATCAAAAGAGTTGTAGATTCAGTAACTGAACTCAATCATGTAGCTGAATACAAAGTCAATATTCAAAAATATATATTGTTCCTATACAATAAAAGTGAATGCTCTGAGAGAGAAATTAAGGAAACAGCATCTTTTATAATAACATAAAAAGTACACTTATGAATTAATCTAACAAAGAACGCAAAAAGATATATACATTGAAATTAGCAGTACTCTGGAAAAGGAGGTTAAAGAGGATAGCAAAAGCTTGAAAAATAACCCTTGCTCATGAATAGGAACAAGTAGCATAGTGAAAATGGCCGTACTCCCAATATACAGATTTAGTGCAATCCCTGTCAAAAACTATTTCAATACTTCACAGAGCTAGAGAAAATATTCCCAAAACTCATTTCGAAGCAAAAGAGACTTATAATAGCAAAAACAATCCTTGACAACAAAGGCAAGGCAGGAACACCACAATCCCTCACTCGAAATTATACTACCAGTCTACTGTGATAAAAACAGTACGGTACAGAAATAAAACAGGATTGAGGATCATTGGAATAGATTAAAAGATGCAGAAACAACTCCAAACATATTCAGCCACCTTGGCTTTGACAAAAGATCCCAGAATATGTACGTGAAGAACAGCCTCTTTGATAAATTATGCTTTGAAAATTGGCTTTCCACATACCAAAGACCAAAACTAGATCCATGTTTGTTTTCACCATGAACCAAACTAAAACTGAAATGCCTCAAAGATCGAACTATTAAAACAGAAACACTAAATCTACTAGCAAAAAGAAGAGCTACAGCTGGTGCAGGCAAAGATTTTAAGGACGAAAACCCTGGTCACGTTAAAATCTTATAAAGAAGGAACAACTGGAATTTGATCCAGCTGTTGCACAGCAGCAACCTTTTCACAGAAAAAAAAAATTATAAGTAGAGTGAAAAGACAACCAACAAAGTAGGAAAAAATTTGTCAGACGTCCCTCACACAAAGGATTTAAACTTAGATTGTATAATGAATTGAAGAAAAGTTAGATCTCATTATAATTAAAGACCCAGTCCAAAAATGGGCATCCTAGGTGACTACATATTTCTCAGGGAAAGAAGTACAAACATCAAATAAATACATGAAAAACAATTCAACATTACTGATCACTAAAAAGATGAAAATGAGAGCAACCCTCGTTTCATCTCACAAAAGAAAGAATTCCTATTATCAAGAAATCTACCCATAACAAATACTGAAGGAGCTGTGGAGAAAAAAGATAAAGTCTAGATAAAGTACACATCATTTTGGACGAGATGGTATTAAATGGCTGCGTGGTGGAAACAAACGGCAAGAATTCTTGCTCCTCTACTGATTCTTGATAAAATGTCAGAAAGCTGAGTGGAAGACTGTACCAGACAACATGGATTTACAGGAAATGTGAACACCATAAAATACTACTCATTGGTTGTAGCCAAAAAGAATCTGGAAAACTCACTTGGAAAAAAAAAAAATTAAGTGACTGAGGATATAGCTCAGCGGCATAAGCACCTGCTTGGCAAGTGCAAGGTCCTGAGTTTGATCGCCAATACTGTTTAAAAAAAAAAGAAGAAGAACAGAAAAATCTGAGACCACATATTGCAAAATGGGTACCTTTCCCAACATTATAAATGGCTATTTTCCACAGTTTCAAAGATTTTATAAATTTATACAATTTTTTTTTTTTTTGCGGGGGGGCTCACTATGTAAATCAGGTTGACCTTAGACTTAGTGTGTGGCCCAAGTGACCTCAAACTCACAGCCTCCCAAGTGTGGAATTACAGGTGTGCGCGCCTACCATGCCCAGCTTGAAATTTTTTTTTTCCCCTTAAACTCATTAATTTCTTAAAAACTCATATTTTTATGCTAATCACATATTAAATATCAATTTTTGAATTATGTTAAAATATGTAACTAGATTAATCTCTTTGTTTCTACTTTTTTCTTCCAGCTGGGAATGGACCATAGTCTAGTACATGGTAAGCAAGTACTCTATCATTGAGCTACACATCCACAGCCCTAAAAATGTTGTAACTCACTATATGGCGCATGTTGTATTTCTTTTAGACAGTGAGGTTCTAGAATTTTTTCAGTATAACATAGGAGACAAAGAGCTTTTTTTTAAAAAAAAAAAAAAAAAAGTATTTGCAACCCACAGCCCACCAGCAAGGAGCTCTAAGTATAGTGAGAGAAAGAATACACTCACCACGAACAGACTGTCCTCCAAAGGTGTTCTTCTAAGCTCCATGACACCGGAGGCCCAGAGCAGGCTGCAAGTTGGCAGCACAGCTGGAATAAGCCCAAGACTCCTCAGCCGAACTCAGTCTCTTTCTGAACCATTCAGAAGCACCTACTGGGAAAATCAGTGCTTTTTCTTTAGCAGCTGAAAGCCTGGGCTGATGCGAGCTGTTGTGTGAGGCCCATAACTTTCAGAAAGCAGGATCCTCTGGGAGGGCGCTGCAGTGAGGGTTTGTAAGGGGAAAGGTTTAATTTAGGACATATAATTTATAATATTATTTTATAACATCCACACACAGTCAAATGCAGGGGAATTGGGAAGCTCTGTCCATGCACTACAGACCTGTCCAGCAAAAGGTCTGGATCCCAAGGCAATGTCTTCTACGAGTCCAGCTGAAGACTTAGAGCCCACAGCAGTGTCTCATGCAAGTCTGTATCCAGTATCTGTGTTGGGAAGACCCAAAGGTCGGTGATGGAAGCCGGAAAGTCTCTACCAGCAGCTGAAGGATCTGTGCCAGCAGGTGAAGGATCTTCCTTGGAGCCAGGAAGCAATGCTCAAAGTAAAGACAGAGCTCTCCCAAAGTACCACAGCCAACCTCAGTGACAATGAGGATCCATGCTCCTCCACCTGTGGGAACAGCTGAGTTCCTATCAGGAAAAGCCAGAAGGACAAGCGTCTCCAGGAGGATCAACAGCACACCATCTTCCCCTCCAGTTCTCCTTTCATGCTGTTGGTGGTAATCCTCAGCTGGGCCTTCCACGCCCAGCACCACACTGATTCAGTTCAGCTGTGTGTTACAAGTTGGCCGTTAGTTAACCCACCACAGAGGGTTTGCAGATGGAGCCAGACTTCAAGCCACAGCTGGACACTACCCAGAGGCACCTCAGACCTGTGTTACTAGGAACCAGTGTGCCTGGGGGGCCTGGTCTTGCATGTGGACCTGCAGGGCACAGAGACCCTTGTAGGCAAACACAAAGCGGGCCAGGTTTCATGAGTGGGTGTGGGTGGCCTGTAGAATGGCCCATAGATTCTTCCAGAGGCTGCCCTACCTGAAAAGAAAGATTGTGGCCAAAGTGTGAGAGGCTGGGATTTCAGCTCCATAGTTTTGATGGAAGAAAACAGTGTATACCAAAGGTCTCTACCGCCCCCCGGTAACTGACCTCATCAAAATATACTCTTGGCTGAAGATAAGCTGTGTTTTCTAACAAAGCATATTTTTCCCACTTTAAGTTTTGTAAAGTCCCTAAAGAAACCCTTTTTGGTGTGGGCTTCATTTTGCAAATTAAATTAAAATGTGGGATGGTGATAAAAAATAAATAAATAAATAAATAAATAAATAAATAAATAAATAAATAAAAATTTTACCAATGAACTTAATAACGACACACAAAGACTAAAGCAAGTGTCTGTGAGATTGTGTCACAATATCAAAGCAAAATTTTCTAAGGTTATAAATTTCCTAGTTGTTTGCTTGCTTGTTTGGGCAAGATCTTCCATCTTCAGGTTATAAGTTATCTATCAGAGAAATAGCCTGGCTCCCGACCCTTGCCAGGTGTAAGTGTACCCCACATGCAGGCAGTGTTCTGAGCCCCTTTTGGGGACACTTGCTCCACAAGATCATAACTGGTTTTGGGGATTTTGTACCGTTTCATTTTGTTTTGTTTTGTTTTTGCCTACTCCTTCTTTTAGGTTAAGAAGCTCCAAGAGGGCATATGTGTTCTAAAATACATCCTCACTATTGGTTACCTGACTAATTCTAACACCTGTTGTGGATCCTCAGCCCCTCACAATTAACTGTATACAATCTCAAACAACAATCTCCTTCAATAACTCCTTTCCAAAACAAACCTGAGAGGGGAGATATCTTGGCTCTTCTTAAAGCCTATCAAATAATAGCCACGCAAATTTCTCTCTTGGGCATGACAAAGCCATCTCCAGGCCTTCTTACTGTTAATTATAAGATTTTACTAATTGGTTTGCTTAATACATTTGTTAAGGAAAAGAAGCATAAACATCTTTGCGGCTATGTCTGTACTTTGGCCCTAATTTATTGCTTAGATACTGAGACTCTTCTGGTTATAAACATTGTTGCTATCTATTTGTATTTTCTATGTCCTCTTTCTAAATCAGCAGAATTTATGATAATGCAATTGATTACATACTAGAATTGAAAGTATGTCTAAAAGAGTCTGCTAAAGAAAAATTTAACAAGTCCCTTCCCTATAAAATATGTTTGAGATATATTTTTGTTACTTTTGTTCATTTCCAGATGATGTGATTTTAAATTTGAAATCTATGGTTTGTTCAGATTAGAGGCCTGGAGACCCTAAATTTCCCGAGCCATCAACAACCATCTAATATACTCCTAGCATGCTAAAAATAAATTAAGAAGTGAAACTTCTTCAAAATTTTTCAGTAAGTAGGGTTTCAGATTTTCTTATAAACTTTTATTTTAATCTTATGCCAATTATGTATTTGAGGAAAAGGTAATAAATGACTTTATTGAGCCAGAAACTCTTTCCTTTATGGATTCTGTGAGGACTTTTTTCCAGATTTTTATCAGAGTAACAACCCCATAGACCGCTATGAGGGTTGATTGATCAAGTCTTACTGAGTAAGTGACCCTCAAATAAATTGGCTCAGAGAAAAATAAAAAATAGAATAAATTGGCTCAGTACACTTCTAAGTGTGGAAGGATTAAAACCATAATTATATAAAAGAAATGAAGAATAAAGTTTCTTTAACAGACCTTGTCAGATACAAAAGTTGCATGTTTTGTTACATAGGTCTTGCTTTAACTTGGCCTTAACCATCCAGCAGAAAAGTCTAACCATGAGGCATAAAAAGCAAAGCCAGATTAGTATGCAGAGCTATAAAAGGCTCAACTGAACCGCTTCTGACATTGCCAGTTCAGCTGATAATCCACTACTATTATGGAATATTGCTCTATGTGTACACTACTTTCTCTTAGTTCAATGAGAAGGAATATTTGTACCAATAGTGTTTAGAAAAGTTATCATGTCTGCATCCTGCACTGTGAACAACTACTATGAAGACAACCATATCCATTGTGTTAATTATTGTGGCTGTCCTACTAACATGGTTTGAAACTGTCTCATTGTCATTCTTATTAAAAGTAATAAAAAATTTAAAAATAAAAAGAAAGACCAGAAAAAAAAAAAGAATAAAGAATTGCTTCTGTTTTCTTTGGAAGAGCTCCAGTCTCTGTTTCCACCTAGAATGTCATCTCCTGGGTCAGTGCCAACCTTTCTCCTTCTGGTACAAACCTTTCAGTCTCCTGATATGGACTAGCACTGGACACTGTACTATATTAACTACATCCTTCGAAGCCTCAGTATGCAGACAGACCCCTTGCACTCCTCCATACCCAACTCTGTTGCAGCCCCTGTAAGACTATCTTATAAATTCTTAAGTATTTGTATATCTTATGTTAAATGATTCTCTAATAAGCCCTGACTGATACAGCTAACATCTACATTTAAATCATTTGCCCTGGCATATAAATTGGGGTGGATTTATTGTTCAATGAGCCACCACCGCTAATTAAAGTGACCTATGATCTAAGTGAAATAAATCAGACCCACACATGTAAATATCCTATTCTCTCCCTAGTGTGAGAAGGGAATAAGAAGAAATAAAATCTGAAAGTGTAACAAATACAGTAAAATGGAAAGAAACAGAACATAAGGGTTAAACAATGAAGAAGAGAGAAAGCAGAAAAGATAAGAAAAAAGTTGGGGGTATAAAACATGCGAGCATATATACAGGATGGCTGAGATGGTCATACTAAGAATCTCCATAAGTTTTTTGAAAAATAGCAGTTAATGTGTAGAATTTTCCCCTTGACTAACTCTGCATGCTGATAGCTGTGAGCTAAGCAACTACATCGAGGACAGCAATGTGTCATGCAAAAACCATGCTTGAATACCTGTCATCTTGGTCTTCTAAATGTGTATCATTCCTAACTCAAATCAATTACTCTCTTTAAAATATTTTAAAAGATAATAAAAGAAAGAGAGAAGAGCAAAAAGCTAAGATTTCTTGAAAGTAATAACATTCAATCGTATGTCCAATCTTTCATAACTATATATGTTAATCTGAGCAACAGATTTGATGATAAAAATAAATAATGTAACAACCATTGTTAATCAGCTATTCTTGTTTTAAAATTTGTAATATACCTATTGTATGTTATCCTGTCTCTGTCTTAGTTTCTGATCTTTGCTTTTGCTTTTGTTTTTACTCTTCAAAATAAAATGCAATAATAGTAAAAAAGTGACCTAGGGCCTTAAGTTTTTTACTATAATGGACAAGGTCAGTACTCGTTCCAGATAGCTCAGACCCCATCCCAGATGATATATCTTCTTTCTGACTCTGTGCAACATGCCCACCCTTCAACGCCATTCCCTCTTTTGCTATGCATTTGACTCCAGTAATCAATATATGCACCAAATTTCAATGCCCTCATGCTCCTGGGCCTGACTTGATGAGCCTGGGAATTTATATGTCCCATGAGAGACTAAAGGGGGAAAATTGTACCTGTGCCTGAAGAAAGGAAAACTAAGGGCCCACTTACCTAATCTTAGATCAAGCAACTGACATATTCCCCAGAATGCCCCTGTAGGATCAGTTTACAGCTATTCTTTAGGGAATTATATGTAAGGCTGCAAATCTTAATTGGCCCTTTACTGTTTCCCCCTTAGGGAGACCTCCATTAATTAACTGCTTACACATGAATCCCCTTACCAAGAACTGCTGCTGAGAAAACTATCATAACATACCCAGTAAGACAGCACCTGTCAAGCATCATTCAAAATTGCTAAGCAATGGGTTTCTTGTTAGCATAATTATTGTTGTTCAGATTAAATGAATGAATTCAGCAATACAGAAGAGTAATGCATATTAATAAATACTATTTTACAATGATTATCAAGATATACCATTAAAACAAAAAAGATGAAAATAAGAGTGTATAATTATGAGAAAAAGCAAAATACATATATATGTGCATATGCCTATTATGATTGAATATTCCTGTCCTCCCAAGGCTCACACTGAACCCTAAATTCCCACTGTGACTCTTCTTGGATGTAGGTAGTGTATGGCAGGAGGTAATAAAGAATAAATGAGGTCATAGGATTAATTCCTAATCCAATAAGACTAAAACTTTTCAAAAGCAGGGAAACCAGAGATCTCTGTATCCTATCTTTGCCTTTTGGGAACATAGCAAAGATCTCACTGTCAGAAAGTCATGAAAAGGGCTCTCACCAGATACCTAATTGAGTAGTATATTAATCATGAACTTCTTAGCTCCAGACCTATTAGAAGTAATTTTTGTTAAGTTACCCAGTCAGTGATATTTTGTCATAACACCCCCAGACTGTTAATGTAATATTTATTTTGCTCATACTGTACTGGGAAAATGATGGCACAGTTATTGTTATGGCGGATGGGGACCCCAGATGGGTTTCCAGGTTGTTGTGTACAAAGAACAAAGCATTGATAGGGCCAGCTATATAGCTCAGCAGATTAGAGTACCTTCAAGCAAGCACAGGGGCTGGAAGGTTCAATTCCAGGACTCACCGAGACTGCAATTGAGACTGGGTATGGTGGTGCATGCCTACAATCCCAGCTCTTGGGAAGCTGCAAACAGGAAGATCGCCACAAGTTTGATCTAGTAGTGAGACCTTGAACACTTTTTAGACCTTTCCCTAAAAATACAAGAAGAAGAAGAAGAAGAAGAAGAAGAAGAAGAAGAAGAAGAAGAAGAAGAAGAAGAAGAAGAAGAAGAAGAAGAAGAAGAAGAAGAAGAGCAACAACAACAACAACAAGAGCAAGAACAAGAAGAACAAGAACAAGAATACCACAAGAACAAGAACAAGAAGAATACAATATTGGACATGAAAAAGAAGCAAAGTTTAATATAGTTTAAAGAGTAAAACTGTACTTGGAGCAAAAAGGTTTATGCTGGTGGAAAGGAAAATGACACAAATAACAGAAGAATGGCATGTGAAGGAAGGAATGAAAATAACATGGACCCTGAGTACATTTAAGGATTTGAGATATGGTCTAGCCCAGGCGCCACCTACTAGCTCTTTCATGACATGATTGACAGCATGATTGACAGAGTGCTGAATTGGTCAATGCTGGAGCCTTGTACGAGCTGAGTCAAGGGAAAGAGAGTCTGTAATCCCAGCACTCGGGAGGCTGAGGCAGGTGGATCAGTGCGAGTTCGAGACCAGCCTGGGCTACAAAAGTGAGCTCAAGACTAGCCTGAACTGCATAGCGAGACCCTGTCTCAAAAAGACAAAAAAAAAAGGGAAAGAGAATGAGGCCATAGTCCCAGTTGTACCAGCCATAGTATTCCCCCATGAGATACCTACTCCCTACAAATCTTCATGGCTTACAGAGAGGGTGGAATGTTTGACTTCTAACAACACTTCCTGCTGAACAGAGAGAGGCACTAGCACTACCTATGGAGAGACTAAGAATTTCTCACCTTTCCTGGTCGAGCAGGCTAAGGCAACCATATCCTTTCATTAAGGATCTGTTGATGAGCTGTAGATGTAGAGATGGATTTTAGTGCTTGGTTCAGACCATCAACACAAGCTTAATGACTACTAAACAAGAAGTAAATTTTTCCTCAAAAAACTAAGTCTATACGGTCTAAAGAGTAAAGTTGTGAGAAGGCTATTAACCTCTAGGACCAGATACACAGGGGTGCATATTCCTGTCCAATTTACTGGAAGACACACAATAGAAATTAGACACAAGGAAAAGAGGCTCTGAGTCTCCAGACAGAATTTATTCTCAATAACAAGCTTGGGAATAAGCTGTGACAAGCAAGAGACTAATAAGACTAGCTATACAAGACATATATGAGGCAACCCTATTTCTAGGATGGCACTGGTTTTTTCTTTTATTTGGGAGGGTACAAAATAGTCTACTTACCTGGCTCAGTAGGTTGGTTGATGTTTTCTGGAAAAAAAAAAAAAGGAAAAATAACTTTAGGACAGATGTGTGAGGTTTTTAGTCCATTTCTTTGTGCCTTAGGAAGCTTACTTTTTACTCTAGAAGAGGCAAATGTAACACTGAAACCTAATGTTATGGTCAGGGTTTGCAAGGGAATAGACAATATAAGACACAAAATTTATAGGATTGTTGTCTTAGTTACTTTTCTATTGTTGCTGGGACAAATACCCAACACCCAAAATGAAGGAAGGAAAGGTTTATTTAGCTCACAGTCACCGGAGGTTTCAGTCCATATTTGGCCAGCTCCAAGGCTGAGGGGCACATGGCAGAGAGCAGCAGTTCATAGTGGCAGAGCAGCAACAATATGGTGACAGAGGCAACGGAACAACCACAGGAGCAGAGAGCAACAGCGCTAGTCTGTCTCTCTGTCTCTCTTTAAATTACATCAGGCTCTCTGTCTTAGCCTATCCACCTCAGGCCACCCCTATAATTCTCAGCAGTACTCAGACCCATAATCTCATCAGTATTAAAGCACATAATCCCAGTGGATCATCAGTCAAGTCCCAGACTCTAGAAGTCCCCGCCCCACGATTGCATGAGGCTTTGGGGAGAAAACTAGAAATAAACCATAACAACTATCCTATAATGTTCACCCAAAAAGTCAAATGCAGAGGTGTGCAAATGATCTGTCTGTCCACTAGAGACATGAAGAATTGCTTAGGGCCCAGATCCCATAGCAATGTCCTACATGAGTCCAGCTGGAGGCCTAGAATCCATGATAATGTCTTAAGCAAGTCAATACCAAGGATCTGCACTGAGAAAGCCCAAAGGCCAGTGGTGGAAGCTACAGAGGCTGCTTCAGCAAGGTGAAGGATCTGGGCCATGAGGCTGAGGGACCTGCACTGGAGCCAGGAAGCAATGCTCAAGTTGAAGACCAGAGGTCACCTGAAGAGAACCACAGCCATTCCCAGCAACAGTTAAGACGTGGGCTCCTCTGCTCATGAGAACAACTGAGCTCAAGTCAGGAAAACTAGTCACAGCAAGCTTCTCCAAGAAAACCAACAGCATGCAATCTTCCCCTCCTGTTCTTCTGGCAACAATTATCCGATGGGTCTTCCACTCAGAGCCACATTGTCCAGTTCACCTAGGCATTCTCACTTAAATTGACCACAATGTGTTAATCTATCACAGCTAGAGTCCATAGGATTAGAAAAGAAGACATCCTTAAAAGCAAGGGCAGAGAACTAGTTAATGTGTCCTGGGATCTGGGCAACAAGTGTATATGGATCTGCCACTGAGGTAAATAGTAGCCACTGACTCATTAATGATTAAGAGATTTTACACTACAGTATATTTTCCAGATGGCTTGATTATTGGTAACATGGGTGTACTGCCCAAGGACCAGTATGGCGCCAGCAACTCTGTAGCCAAAACTTTGTCAACAATGGGCTTTAATCCATGCCTAGACTCTCTCTTTTTTAAAATTTTTTTTATGTATTTATTTGGCACATGGTCTCACTACACAGCTCAGACTTGTAGTGATCCTCCTGTCTCAGCTTCCCCAATGCTGGAATTAAAAGTGTGTGCCAGCACACCCAGTTTCAGGGCCCCACAGGATACTGCTGCTGGCCTGGCATGTAGTACAAGGGATCAAACCTGGTTCCTTGTGCATGTTAGGCAGGCTCTTAGACCACTAAGCTATCTCCCCAGCCTTTGGCTTCTCTTCTCAGGAGATACTGACTTCTGTGAGGATAGAGCTGAAGGTCTTTCAGCTTACTGATTACTGGAGCAGCCTTGCAAATCCTTCCTAGGGTGTTGCAATGCCATGCTTAAGGATCAACTTCCAGCAGAGACCCAGTGAAGCCAAGCATAGGCTGCCAGAGGTCTGAATGACAGCTGCCCAGAGTAGGAACAGTATATCTCCTCCAAGTACAGGTATGGGACACTCCAGTATTATCATGAAGGCAGATTGGGAAATGAAATCTCCCAACAGGAAGTTCAGAGTGGAAGCAAAGAAAGATGAAAATTAACTTCTTCAAGGCCCACAATAGCTGAGGAATGGGATAATAAGTCACCCCAGCAAGAGGTTAGAATTAAGATGCCCCAATATTGAGGTGTCCCCACTACATCCAGAGTTACCCAAGGCTCCTTTAAGATGATGAGGATGCTCCTAAGTGCGAGCCTCGGGCACTGTCATTCACTGCCTGGGCATTGTGCCCTGGCTGTCACGGCAGTGGATGACTTCACCTCCTTCTTGGAATGAGGGCAGTCCCTTCTCTATTGCAAGGGTCTGAGCCTGTGTTCACGCGGGCCCAGCAAAGACTCGGTAGATTTGGGGGGCACTCATTTCCTCCGTGTCTGTTCACTCTGTTTGAAGCACTCAGACTTGCCGCCATCATCCTTTGGATTACCTTGGTCCCCCTTGCTGCTATGGATCTACCCTGAGTCTTACCCATTAGAGCCAGCTTCTCCTTAGCCTGCTTTTTTTTCCTTCTGTATTCAATTCCTATCTGTCCTCTACTTCATCACAGTTGTTAAAAATCATGTGAAACACACTGATCGATTAACTTCTCTCAAGCTTGTGAACCCTATCAGAGTTTTCTCCTAATATCTGGGTCTACTCACTAGTAGAATGCTGCCATGGAATGGTGTGGTCCTCTCTAGAGTCCAGATTTAAATTAGTGTATTTAAATGCTTCTTTCAGTACCTCTTTAGGCTGATGCTGGAAAGTACCTGGATTATCGTCAGTGAGTTTATCACAATTTTTATGGGGTGAGCATGCCATTGCGTTGGCTTAGAAGTACAGCCTCCATCTGTTTTTCTATCCCCAGTGTTATAACCCCACTTAGGCCCTTCTTGCACTCCAGATAATGTACTAGTTGGCTGTTAATCACTGGGGAGTATCCCTACACTTTCATCACTGGTTTGTGTTGCAGCTCTTATAAATCTTTCTGTTTTGATTGCTGAGGAACAAGAAAGCAGGATGAACTCAATATTTCACCAGGTCAGATCAAAGCCATTCCCAGGGTATAGAAACTCTCAACCAATTGTTCAGAGTCCTTAGAAAATTTACCCAGGGTCTCTTTGCACTGATAAATATCCATAACTGAGACAGAGACCTGACACTGGTACCAACTCTGCCTGCCACTTCTTGAAGGACCAAAACAGTAACATCCCAGTGCTTTATGGTAGGGAAAGCTGGAGAAAGCATGGGTGGGCTTGCGAGGTTGTCCTATCTTCTGGGGGCACTGACTGTGTAGGTTGGTAAGGAGGTTGCATATGTTGAGGCCAAGTTTATTCCACTGTCTGAGCAAGCAGGTAAGCAGGAAGTATGGTGGAATGGGTATTGCATATCCCAAGATAGATTTGTGGAGATAGGAAATAACAGCCAGGTTGTGGGAACCTTTTAGGCTTTTCCCTGGGTCAGTCCCTGACCTGTTTGGTTCCAGGAAATCTCGTGTAAAGGTGAACTCCTTTGATATTAATCATAGGAAGCTTACAAACAGTCACTTGTGTCATTCCCTGCACAGGAACCTTACAGAGCTTCCTTCAGGTCATTCTCAAACCCATTCAGCCCTCCAGAGCATCCCTTGAGCAAGCTGAGCTCTTTAGGATATGTCAGCTACTCTGAGTCCATGTGAGCACGACACTGCTTCGTTCAGAGCTCTGAATCTTTCTTTGGCCACCATCCATCTCCCAAATAGGTCAGGAGCTGGGGAGATTGACTGGCTGGAAGCTTCCAACCGATAACAAAATCGCCTCACAGCACAATGTACCTGTCTGAGGATGGGTAGTACTTTCCTCCATAAAACCCTAAGAAATTCCCTGGATAGAGAACCAAGAACCAAGTAGGATGAAAAGAAGAGAGCTAGTATAAGAGGAGCAACCCAAGAGGGACTCCAGGAAGGAGTAGCTGTACATTCAGCAAGGGGCATCAAGCAGCCCTAGTACTCATGGAGGTTGCAGCAGACCCCTGAGGAGGGTGAAAGCAGAGGTCCTCCGGCAGGCCTGTGAGGCTCTCTTACCAGCTGCACAAACAGAGGCCATATGCTTCCCCCTCCACCTCCCACACTGGATGGGTGAACACTAACTAGACTCTTCTACCCTTCAGGTCCCTGATGACTAATCTTAGGGTGGGGAAATGTAAAGGATGAGAGAAGGGGTTAGAGAAGAAAAAGAGAAAAGGCTTCTAACTGAATTTAACAGAGTTGAACTCATGACTCTTTGTGCCTCCTGGCTGACTTGTCAAAGGCGCAGTCATGGAGGATGGGTTTCCAAGTTCTTGGGTGTGAGTAGCAAAGCACTGAACATCGCACACAATGGCACGGTAAAAGAAGCAAAGTTAAATAAAGTTGAAAAGGTGAAGTTGTACTCAGAATAAGCCGGCTCCAGCTAGTGAAAAGGAAAACGACAAGCACAGAATGGAAAGAATGGCACAAGAGGGACGAAAGAAAGTGGCGCTGGTGCCAGATGCATTTAAGGACTTGCTATGTGTGCCCAACCTGGCACGCCTCCTCCTTGGCCTCACCCAGCAATGAACAGCATGATTGCTAGGGTGCTGAGTCAGGAGGTAGGCTTCAGGGTTGTTCCAGTTCAAGTGAGTGGAGGGGGCGTACTCCCATCTCCCCATTGGTACTGTACCTAAAATGAACTTTAGATCTGAAAAAATCACCACCACATTGGTAATTTAAGAGCGGCTCTGGCAAACCAACGCACACAGTAAGTTAGCCGATCAAAAGAGAGTGAATTTGAAAATAATAGAAATTTGGAAAATATGTAAATATTTTAAATTATTGGAAATGAAACTGGAAATTAAATAACATGCTTCTGAACAACTGAGAGATCAAAGGAAAGGAAAAGTACAAGCAAAACAACAAATAAAAAGAAAACTAGAAAATCAATCCATTAAGCAATTTGTCACTAAAATCGATTCAACTGAGGAAGTTTCCTCTGGACTTGAAGTTGGACACATTTGTTAGTTCAAAGCTCCCCCCACCTCCTCATGACCTATTCCTCAATTTGTTTCAATTCCTCAAGGCTTTTCCAGGACTCTTCTAGAAATCAAACCTAACAACCAGCCAAAGCCTTCCAACTTTTTGATTCCTTGGTCCAAGCTCCACCCTGTGGCTCCAAAACAATCCTCAGGCTTCAATGATTGTTTCTCTACCTCACTGACTGGCTGAGCTCTTTCTTTCAGACCCCACATTAATAGTGACTTCTGCTTGGACTGGTGGTCTCTGGGTCTTTCATCCACCTTACATGGGATCCACTCTTTGGGATCCAGTGTACTGCTTACCCAACAATATTAAAACCAAACCTCAAGACATCATATTAGTTAACAGAAAGGTGTATCTGATATGTGTAATAAAGGAACTACATTAGCAACAGGATGTTCTTCTGGTATATAAAATAGAAGAGAACTGAATGCATTATTTTCAATTCAATTGCTTTGCATAAATTCAACCAATTATATCTTCAACATGTTGTTAACAAACTCCTCTCTTGGTTTTGTAGTTTAATTTATATTTGTTCCAAGAGGACTCAGTGCCATGAAGTGACATGAAATGGAAATTAGGATGATTATAGATAAACTAGAATCCAGGAAGCCAAGAGACAGCTGAATGCTATTACACTCCACCTGTGAGTGGATAGGAGTCCATAGTAAAGGAGGACAAAGAGCACACTTCAAAATAGGCAGCAAGCTTAGACAGAAAGTCGCCAAAGTCTGAGCAGAACTTTTAAATAACCAATAGATGTGTGATTGCAAGTACAGTGTTTGTGACACCAAAACTCCAAATTTCCTTATATGGAAAATGTTTTGAAGCCACAGACAACAAATTAGACTGCTTCAAGAAGTAAATAGATGGTATTTTTCAAGTGTCGATTATAATAGGTTTCTGTGTATTTTAAACATCTACCCACTGGAAGAAATGAAATGAAAATTTTCTCAAAACTAAAAACAATATTTTTTTAGGGCTGATGATATAGCTCAGTAGACTTGAGCACCTGTTTAGGCAAGCTTAGGCAAGCACAGGACCACAGTTCCATCTCTGGCAACGCATGCCACTCCAGCTCCACCCCCGAGGGCAGGCTGAGCCTGCCACAGAATCCAGGCATAGCAGAACATGCCTGTAATCCCAGCAATGGGCAGGCTAAAAGCAGGAAGATCACCATAAGTCAAGTGGAGTAGTGAAACCCTACAACAATCAAATATATTTTTTAAAAAACAAATTATAATTTGAATCACAGAGGCAAATCATTTAATTGACCCAGAATTTTGAAATGAATGAAAACTAAAGCACAATATAACAAAATTTATGGAACCCACTTAGAACAGTTCTCAGAGCAAAATTTAAAGTCATAAATGTCTATCTTGAGGAAAAAATATCAAATCAATGGCTAAATTCCTCCTGAATAAACTAGAAAGAGAAGAAAACTAAATTACAAGCAAGATTTTAAAAAAAAGAAAGATGATAGTAGAAATAAGATAAATATCAAAGAAGAAAGAGAAAAACTTAATAAAATTGATACTGATACTGTGAAAAGATAAAACTGACAAAACTTTCAGCTAAACTAAGCAAGAATCAGAAATAAAATATTAAAATTACTAAAATCAGGAATTAACAAGAGACTATCATTGTTCCCTTAAAGATTAATTATAAGGGTCACCTGGTAGTTCAACAGGCTAAAACACCTGCTTAGGCAGAGCACAGTGGCCAGGGTTTGATCCCCAGCAGCCATATAGGCCCCACCTGCGGGCATGCTGAAACAGAGATTGAGACTGGGTGTGGTGGTGCATGCCTGTAAACTCAGCACTTAGCAGACAGAAAACAGGAGAATCACTATGAGTCTGATCTATGCAGTGCGACCCTGTAGACCCTATCCTAAATAGAAAAATAAAAATTTTATAAAAATAGCACAACATTGTACGACAAGAAGTCAAAAACATTTAAATGAAATAAGACTGCCTGTAAACTTACTTAAACTATAAAATGTATTTATGTAAATACACATAAATAGATGGCACAACACATATAAAACCTTCACTTAGTAATCAAAACACTTCCCATAGGGAAAAACCTAAATAGGCTCATCACTGAATTTCATAAATCACTTAAAGAAGAATTTTTAAAGCTTTTAAAAAATAACTAAGACTAAACCTAACCAATGAAGTAAAAATAAACTAGAAAAAAATTATAAAACATTGAGGAAATGGAAAAAGACACTAGAAGATACTCAGTGATCAGTACAATTAATAATATTGTTAAGATGATCATATTACCAAGAAAGGAATCTACAGATTCAATACAATTTTCATTAAAATTCAAAAATCAATATTTTTTCACAGTATTAGAAAAGAAAATGCTAAACTTCACATTAACACACACACACACAAAGAAACAGAATAGGCAAGAAATACGGAGTAAAAAAAAGCAATATCTTAGTATCACAATACTCAACTTTAAAATGAACTACAGCACCATAGTAATGTAAACAACATGGTATTGGCATAAAATCAGAACACAGAACAATAGAGAATAGAGATACCACAAATAAACAGATGCAGCTACATTCATCTTGCTCTTTACATGGTTTCCAAAACCAAAAATTGTTTTAATAAATTATGCTGAGAAATTTTGACATCTATATGCAGAAGATTGAAATTAGATCCCTGTCTCTCCTACCATCTAAGAAGAATCAGTTCCAAACATGTCAAAGAGCTTAAGGTAAGAACTAAGAGTTTGAAATTATGAGAATAAAATATAAAGGAAACGCTCTATAAGACAGGCAACGGCTTCCTGAAAATGTCTCTAGTAGCTCAGGAAACAATAGTGAAAGTTGACAAGTGGGACTGTGTCAAATGAAAAAGATTCTACACAGCAAAGGAAACAATTAACTATAGAACAATTTTACAGAATGAGAGAATATCCCTGAGAGGTACTCTGCTGACAGAGGCTTAATATCTAAAAAATATAAAGAGGGGCCTGGCAGGATGGCTCAGTGGTCTAAAGCACCTGCTTGGGAAAGCTTGGGCGGCTTCAGGGACCGCAGTTCGATCCCCGGCACCACATGCTGCGCCAACCCTGCCCTCAGGACAGGCTGAGCCGGCCATAAAAATGAGTGAATAAACAAACAAAGGTTCTGAAACAAGAAAAGAAAAAAAAAAAATTCTTTAAAAAAATAAAATAAAAAATAAAAATAAAAAATATAAAGAACTCAAAATCATAATATTAATAATCCAATCATTCAATTGGCAAATGAACTGAAGACACTTCTCAGAAGAAGTATTGTCAATAAATACATGAAAAAGCCAACATCGTTAACCACAAAGAAAATAAAAATTAAAACTACATTGAGATTCCAGCTCATGAGTAGCTATCATGAAGAAAATAGAAACAATCAACTTTTTATTAGGATGTGGGGAAGATGGGGAAAAGAACCTTCATTTACTGTTGGGGGACAGAAATTAGTACAGACCCCTCAAAAGGTATATAATAAAATTACTATATGATATAGCTATATTTACCACTCTTCAGTACATACATACTTGATAGAATTAAAACCAGCATACTACATGTACTATATATCTGTTCCATCACAACGTAGTTCATACTAGTTGAGTTCTAGAATCATCCTGGGCCCCCAGGAACAGTAAATGAACAAGGAAAATGTGGTATGTGTGTACACAGTGAACCATTATTTATCTATAGAGAGAACACAATTATCTCCTTTGCAGGTAAAGGGGATTCAACCACAGATATCGTTAACTCAAATACGCCAGATGCAGAATAACAAGTATCACTTTTTTTTTCCTCTCCAATATGAAATCCAGGGGAGAAAAAGATACTATGAAAGCAGAAGCGAGGCTACTGGAGAAGAGAAAAAAAATCAGGAGGGAAGAATGGAGGAAAAGTGAAGTTAATGAGATGATAGATATGATCATCAAAGTTACATGCTAGTATTGAAACATTACAAGGAGGGCCAGCTAGATAGCTCAGCAGATGAGAGCGCCTGTTTAGGGAAGCAAAGGAACCAGGGTTCAATCCCCTCACACCCTGATGTACTGTGCCAGCCCTACCCCTGGAGCATGCTGAGATGGCAACTGAGACTGGGCATGGTGGCGTGCACCTGTAATCTCAGTGCTTGGGAGGATGCAAACAGGAAAATCACTACCAAAATACATTAAAAAGAAAAAAGTCACAAGGAACCCAAATATTCTGTATGATTAATACGTGCCAATAAAAAAAGAATTCCAAACATTTAAAAGTCATTCCAAAACGATAGAAAAGAGGTAACACATTCCACTTTGCTCAGTATAAGCCAGAATTATCCCAGTACCAAATCCATCAAAAAATATAACAGAGTGATGTTGCCTGTGAATACAAGGACACAATTCTAACAACAACAAAACAAAACAAAACAACAACAAAAAAAAAAACATGCTAGTAAATTCAAGCCAGAAACACACAATGAAGACCATTCACTAGGATTAAGTTGGGGTTATCCCAAGAGCAGAAGAACAATTTAACAAGCAAAAGTTATTATAATATGCACTATTAATAGAGTGAAGGACAAAATGTAGAGAATTCATGTTGCAAAATCTAATATCACCGCATGACAAAAGCATTAGATAAAATGGGAAGAGAGGAGAATTTTTTTACCTAAAAAAAACAACTGAAAAAAATCACAATTAACATTAAACTGATTTTTAAAATCATATTTCTAATAATAGCTTTTAGCATTTTACTTCAAACACCTCAGGCAGCCAGATTGTTTCTCTGAATTCCACATTCAGCAGAAGAAGCAAGGATTCTGGGAGAGATGATTAGTTCAAATGTGCCGTAAACAGAAGGAGTTCAGAAGTTCATAATGCGAGCACTCTTTTTTTTTTTTTTTTTTTTTTTTTTTTTTTTTTTTTTTTTTTTTTTTTTTTTTTTTTTTTTTTTTTTTTTTTTTTTGTCTTTTTGAGACAGGGTCTCAGTATGCAGTTCTGGCTGGCCTTGAACTCACTTTTGTAGCCCAGGCTGGTCTCGAACTCACAGCGATCCTCCTGCCTCAGCCTCCTGAGTGCTGGGATTACAGGCGTGCGCCACCACACCCAGCTGCGAGCACTCTTAAAGAACACTAGGTTTACTGTTGGAAAGTTTTGAACCCAGATAGAAGTCAGCACACACCTAGAAACATGGACCAAAGAGCGAAGATGTCTAAACCTATGGACTCAGCATGACACAAAAGTTACCTTTTTACATAAACTATACTTCAGTATCACCAATAGGTAATGAGGGAAAGTCTGTCTTTGTAGCTAATAAATGATAGGGTGTGTGATAGAATACCCTTGATGAGATAATGAACAGGAAATAATTAATGGCTGCTAACACAATAAAATAAATTGGACTTTATATGCCTCTTGATAGAAGTATATATGTAATAAAAAGCATAGCTAAATTTGACCAACTGTCTGGTTCAAGCAACCAATTAATAAAAAATACAGAAGACAGGAGAAATGTTCCATGTCCTCACAGGCATGCAACAAGATCCTGTGAGTGTTGACATGGAGTCCAACAGGGCTTAACTCTACAGGAATTTCTTCAGGAAAAAATGGAGCAATTTTGTAAACACGTAAATCAAAGCAGCTCGAAGGCTAAGAGGGAGAAATAGAAAACAGACTTAAATAAGTTTTTCAAAGTACACGTTGTTCTTCAAAGGAACATAATACTCTTCAAAGATAGACTGTGACCAATCACTAATAATATTAGAAAAGGAAGTATGTTTAGCCAAGCAGATACTCAGTGGAATCATAAACTTACTGAATCAACTCACAACAGGCAGGCCTCAAAAAGGAGAGAAAGGAAACAAAAAGTAAGTGGAATAAATAGAAATCAACTAGATAGATAAATTTAAATTCAATCATATCAGTAGTTACAAAAAAGGTAATGTTCTAAATAACCCCCAACTAAAGGTACAGATATTCAGTTTGGATGTCAAAGAAATGCTCAATTATTAAGTGTCTAAAACAAGTGCATGAAAAGATCAGTGCAAGATACAGTGCTGAGAAATGATAGCCATGCAAATACTAATCAGAAAAAAACTTCAGTTTGTTTTATTAATATTAAAGCACATATCAGAACAAGGTGGCTCTCAGTAATAATGGGATCATCTTACAATACCTTAGGGATGGTTTAACCAAGAAGATATGATAACCCCAAAAATGTTTGTACCTAAAAAGAAAACTTTAAAAAGGGAAGCTAAAACTGAAAGGTGAAATTGACCAATCAATTGCTGTCATCAAAAATTTAATACCCTTCTGTCCATATTTGATGGAATGAATACAAGAAAATCCGTACAGAAATAGAATATCATAAAACTACCATTAAACAACGTGACCCAATTGACATTTTATGAACATGTCAACCAGTAAAGCAGAACAGACTTTTTCAAGAATGTGGAAAACAAGATAGATTAGGGTGTAGGCCATAGAACAAACTTTAAAACTTAAAAGAAATGTAGTCATAAGAAGTAGTATACTTTCTTTTTTAAAATTGATTAATTGACTAATTGATTGATTGATTGATTGATTTGGTAAATGGTCTCACTATGCAGCTCAGACTCATAGTGATTCTCCCTTCTCAGCCTCCTCATTGCTGGGATTATAGGCATTCACCACCACACCTAGTTTCAGTAGCCAGCACAGCTCATCCTTGGTTCTGGGGCTGGCATGGCATTAAGTTCAAACCTAGACCCGTGTACTTGCCAGGTAGACACTTAGATTTCCAAACTAGCTCCCCAACCAAAAGTAGGATATTTTCCGACTGTAAGAAATTACTTGAGTTGTTTCCAGACCTACATGCGTAAATATCGTATAGTCTCCCTAGTGTAAGAACTCAAAAGAGAAATAAAAATGGAAAGGCATGGCACAGCTAAATGGAGATGAAGAACTTAGGGATTAAACAACACAGAAACACCAAGCAGAAAAGTTAGGAGAAATGGCAGAGGCAAAACCATGCACTTCTATATACAAGTTAAATCAGACAATGGTCCTAAGAATCTCCAATAGATTTTTGACACTGAGGATAGCAATGTGTAATACTAAAACCATGCTTGGAATGCATATCATTCTGGTCTTTTAGCTGTGTACTGTTTCTAATGTAATTTCAATTATCGCTATACTCTCTCTCTCATGTAAATGTTTGTTAAAAAAAAAAAAAAAAAAAAAGGTAGCAAAAGAGAATAAGAGATAAGGAAAAATGTCATAGGATTGACCTGCTACAATTTTGTATGTAGTTAGATTTCTAAATCTCTGTGTAAAGATGTGTAACTGTTTTTTTATCACATTCTATAGGGATGAATTAGAATATCAATGCTTATGGAAAATACCAATTCCATGTTAAGTCCAAAGCATTTGATATTCAGAAAGACAGTGATGTTAAGCTCAAGTACCTATGTTATAGAGTAATATTATCACTAAGCTTCTCTTCCGAAGGGTTAACAATTTAAGTTTGCAGATCAAAAAATTAGAGAAAAAGAATGGCTATAAAGATGACAAATATTTTGGCCATGGTTCTTCAAGCTCTCAGGACATAAGAGAACCTGTGCTGTAATATCCTATAACTCAGTGGTGTCCCGAATTTTCTGTTCAAGAAGATTATGCGGCCACAGAGGAAAGGGATCAGTGATGTATAGTGTGCCTAAGGAGAGCCACCTAGAGAGAAAACATTCTCTCAGGCTTTCACAGAAAACAAAGTGGTCAAGCAGTGGCCGTGACTAATCCAGATGGCTGACACTGACAAAAGTTCTACAAAATGCTCTACATGACTTTAGGGTAAATCCTGAGGAGATCTGACTGACCTTTTCAGATATAAATCTTACATGTTTTGTTATACAGGTCTTGCTTTAACTTGGACTTAACTACCCAGCAGAAAAGTTTAACCATGAAGCATAAAAAGTAAAGCCAGATTAGTATGCTGAGCTGTGAAAGACTCAAATCAATAGCTTCTGACATTGCCAGTTCTGTTGGTAACCCACTACTATTATGGAATATCGGATTATATGTACAACTACTTTCTCTGAGTTCAGTGAGAAGAATATTTGAACCAATAGTGTTAGAAAAGTTATCACGTCTGCATCTTGTACTCTGAACAACTACTAGGAAGACAACAATGGGCATTATATTAATTATTGTGGCTGTCCTACTAATGTGTTTTGAAACTGTCATTGTTATTTTTTATTAAAAGTAATGAAATTTTAAAAAAGAAATTACCCTAGAAATCAATAAATCAAGACAATCTTAAATATTTGTAATTAAACAACATATTTTAATAACCTGTAGATCAAAAAGAAAATAATAAGAGGTTCGTATTTTGAGTTGAATGTAAATGAACATACAGACGGCATCTGAAGTCTAAGCACCAAGCTCGAACCTCTCCTACCATTATTTTGCCATCAAAAAGAAAATCATAAGAGATTTGTATTTTGAGTTGAATGTAAATGAACATACAGCATAGAAATTTGTGAGTTGCAGCTTAAATAATGCTTAGAGATAACTGTATAGTATTAAATATTTGTTAGAAAATTAGAGTGAACACAGGTTAATGCTATAACTTTAATTGTTACTAGACAAAAAAGAGCAAACTGAACCCAGAGGTAGCTGAAAGAAAATAATAAGGAACATAAACCAGTAAAATTGAAAGCAGAAGTATAATAAAGAAAATCAATGAAACTAAAAGTTAGTTTTTTGAAAAGATTAATAAGACTGATAAACCTTTTGTAAGACTTACAGAAGAAAAGAAATGGCACACATTACAAGAACTAGGAATGAAAGAAAAATATCACTATAGGCCCTGGAAGCACTAAAAGAAAGACAAATAAATATTTTATGCCAATAAAATGTACAAATTAAATATAACAAACAAATTCCTTGAAAGAAGCCAGCAATAAAAGTTCACTCAAGCTGAAAGAGATAACATGAATAATCTTAAATCTATTCATGGAATTGAGTTTTAGTTAAAACCTCCCAACAAAGAAAACTCCAGGCCTAGATGGATTCACTAAGGAATTCTACCAAATATAGAAGGAATAGATACTACTAACTCTACACAAACTCTCCCACAAACAAGTCATTAAAAAAAAGAAAATTGCAGGCCAATATCCTTAATAAGCATAGAGAGAAATATTAGCAATTTCAGTCCAGCATCTGTAAATTCCCATGGATGAAAATAAAATATAGAGAAACTTACAGATTAAAGGCGATCGAAGACACATGTCAACTTGAAGTTCTGTGTGTATCATGCATTGATGTGGGGGTAAAGAAGGAGGGAGAAAAATATTTGAACTCAGTATTGCTTTGATACTAAGGATTCACCAATTTTTTCATTGTGATAATGAATGTTGCTCTGTATTTTTTTAAAGAATCTTTTAGAGATACATGCTGAAATAGCCATACATTCTATAAAACATAGATCAAACAGTCTCCAGAATTTTCTTTGAAATAATCACATGGATAATGCTGGTCATAAGACATGGGAGGAGTTGTAACGAAAACAAGAAAATAAGTGTATACTGAAAACTATGAAGATAGATTCATTATAATTCTCTCTCCCTTTTACATAGGCATCAATATTTGCATAAAGTTTCATGATACAAATTAATGTGAAGTTCTTAAAACAAGATAATAAAAATACCTCTCCCCCCAACAGCCTCTGTTTTGAAAAGACGGCATCTGAAGTCTAAGCACCAAGCTCAAGCCTCTCCTACCATTATTTTGCCATCAAAATAGTTAAAAGCCTTTTTATTTCAATGATTTTTAATATAATGCTGGCAAATTACGATGTTTTCAGATTGATAATTTGTGCTTCCATGCTAGGAAAATCTTGTGACAACCTTTTCTTTAGGATTTAGCCAAACATCTGCAAAGATGCAGAGATACACTGTTCAGAATGAAAGGAGAGCATCTTCTGCTATGCAACAAGCACAAGACTGCAGGTCATTCCATTGGGAAATGCTAATATCACAATATATGAACGGCAAAAGGACTCCATAACACGAGGTGTGCCTTTTAACATGTATCATTGTTTAATATGTTTATGAAGATAGACTGTGAGATGATTTGGTCATTGTGCTTTCTCTCATGATGGGTCGGTATTTATTTTTTCAGTAAGCCCATTAATAGATATATAAAGCTTTTCAGGATGTGAGCTTTGTCACATATCCTACTTTGTTTTGTTTACAACCTTATAAGCATGTAACATAAGAGAAAGGAAAAAAAGAAAGAAGAGAAAATTTCTTTGCTCTCAAACTTGCAAACACAAGCCACAGGCTGATTTGTGCCATGGATCACACACTTTGCCAACCACTGAACCAGGCCATGGAACGTCTTGTGTTGCTTCACCAGGAATAATTTAATTAAAATCCCAGAGGGAATGCTCTGTTAGAGTAGAGTACTAATCACGGTGAAAGACGTATCATGAATACTTTATATGTGCTGTCTGATCATTGATCTTCCCTAGAAATTTCCTAATGGGCTCCGCATGACAGAAGCAGAGTGAAGCCCAGAGGTAACCTGGCCCACAAAGCATGCCTTTTGCAAGTGTTTTGTCAGAGGAGAAATGTGATTATCTTAATTCGCTAACAGATACCTTCATTCTACAGCAGCAGCAACAGCTGAAAGAAGGACTTAGATGGAGATAATAAAACACACCTGTCTTCTCAGGAGAGCTGGGAAGTTAGGAATCAGTTTGCCTGTTCACATCGTCTTGAAGCGCAAGAATAAGTCAAGCTTATGCTTAAGTCTTCTCTGCTGACATCATCAAAAGAAAGTGTATTCCAAATTAAACATAGATGTGGCCAAATAAAAATGGCATCTTCTACCCCCAGACCTTGTGGCCTTCAGAGGCCTCACTTTCTCTCGCTAGCATTAGGACCACTCTGCCCAGCTGTGAGAAGGAAGGCAAAGTGCCCTGGTCCTTCCTTTCTACATAGCAGCAACAGGCTTCCCATGAGAAAACAACTTGAGATGGGGGCTAAGCCTTGAGTCTACAGCCTGAACAAGTGTTGGTGTCAGAAAAGAAAAAAGACCCAGATGAAAGGAGCTGGAGCTAGGCGAGCGCATCGGACAAGGATAGAGATGTAGAGGGGAAGCTGTCAGGAAGGAGAGTGGAGCCAGAGAAGGTCATGGTGAGAGAGAGCAGAGAGACAGAGAGAGACAGACAGAGAGACACAGAGACAGACAGACAGAGAGACAGAGAGGCAGAGACAGAGACGGAGACAGACAGAGACAGAGACAGACAGAGAGACAGAGAGGCAGAGACAGAGACAGAGAGACAGACAGAGACAGAGAGACAGACAGAGACAGAGACAGACAGAGAGACAGAGGCAGAGACAGAGACGGAGACAGACAGAGACAGAGAGACAGACAGAGACAGAGACAGACAGAGAGACAGAGAGGCAGAGACAGAGACAGAGACAGACAGACAGAGACGAAGAGAGAGGCAGAGACAGACAGAGACAGAGACAGAAAGAGACACAGACAGAGAGAGAGGCAAAGACAGAGAGATAGAGACAGACAGAGACAGAGATACAGAGAGAGAGGCAGACAGACAGAGACAGAGACACAGAGAGAGAGGCAGAGACAGAGAGATAGAGACAGACAGAGACAGAAACAGAGACAGACAGAGACAGAGTTAGACAGAGACAGAGAGACAGAGACACACACAGAGAGGGAGAGGGGG
>PVJA010004698.1:39571-84235 GCA_004027025.1 Myocastor coypus | reverse complement strand
TCTTTTGAGACAAGATTTTGCTATGCATTCAGGCTGGCCTTGAGCTCACTTTCTAACCCAGGCTGGCCTGAAACTCACAGAAATCCTCTTGCCTCAGTCTCCCAAATGCTGAGATCACAGCTGTGTGCCACCATGCCCAGCCAGGACAGTTCACCTTTATTCATTTCATTGACTTCAATGCTGATGTCTTGCTGGGCGTGGTGGCTCACGCCTGTAATCCCAGCACTCGGGAGGCTGAGGCAGGAGGATTGGTGTGAGTTCAAGACCAGCCTGGGCTACAAAAGTGAGCTCAAGGCCAGCCTCAACTGCATAGCAAGACCCTGTCTCAAAAAGACAAAAAAAAAAAAAAAATACTGATGTCTTTCTGATATCCCCTCACAGATGTACCAGAGTGCCATTTCGCCAGCTCTCTGGGTATCCCTCAGTCAGACTAACACAGAAAATTAGCATCAATCAAACAGCCATCAATCTGCACATCTTTATTTACTTATTTATTTTCAGGAGCGGGATTCAAACTCATGACCTTGCACTGGCCAGGCAGGCACTTGTGCCACAGAGCTATCTCCCCAGCTCCTGATCTGCATATCTTGGTTCTCTCTTACAGGGACAATCTCTGAGACTGGTTGATCTCTTTTATAGTTTGTATGGAGGCTTTTATGACTTCTGTTCTTGACAGCCCATCCTTTGCACCCCTCTGCACTGGACTTTCCATGCCTGTCCTTCACCAAAATAGCACAGAGATAGGCAATGTAGTCCTTTATTAGTAGCATCGGTTTTTGTGTCCATCCCTATTTGTGTTGCTATACTCTCCTACAACTGGCGGTGGTATGCTAGGTTTCCATCCGCACCCCATATGCATATGAGCAATGTGTCATTCTACCATGTCAGAATGGCTATTATGTCACTAGATAATAGAAATTGTCCAACTCCTTTAAAATTTGATAGGATTAGGGCCAGCAGAATAGCTCAGTGGATTTAACACTTGCTTAGAGGAAGCTCATGGGGCCAGAGTTCAGTTCCTGACCCTGTGTGCTGCGCTGAGCCAGCGAGACTGGGCGTGGTGGCACGCATCTATAATCCCAGCCCTTGGGAGGTACAAACAGGAGGATCACTATGACTCAGTAGTGAGACCCTAAAGAAAGAAAGAAAGAAAGAAAGAAAGAAAGAAAAGACGGAAATGGACTTAAATAAATAAATATAAAAATAAAATCTGATAGGATCACCATTTATATATAGTTCCACATTGATGAGGTACTGCTTTGCAGTATGTGACTGGACCGTTAAAATATGGTCATTCGGGGATGGGGAGATAGCTCTGTGGCACAAGTGCCTGCCTGGCAAGTGCTAGTTCATGAGTTTGAACCCCAGTCCCTCAATAAATAAATAAATAAATAAATAAAATATGGTCATTGGAAATGAAAGAAGCAGAGATGTGGAGCTGGGATGGGCGTGGAGGCCGCTTCTGAGGTTGAACTCTTGGTGTTCATCATCCCATTCTGTCTACACTTGTATTTTTGGAAATTTTTACGTAATTTTAATTATCCAAATCTTTTTTTTTTCTTGTTTCAGAACTTTTGTTTGTTTGTTTGTTTGTTTATTTTTATGGCCGGCTCAGCTCGCCCCAAGGGCAGGGCTGGCGCAGCATGTGGTGCTGGGGATCAAACCGCGGTCCCTGCAGCCACCTAAGCTTTCCAAAGCAGGTGCTTTAGACCACTGAGCCATCCTGCCAGGCCCCAAATACCCAAATCTTTAAAAGAAAATACATGGAGCAGGCTAAGTCAGTGCTGTCTTCATAGTTTTAAGTGGTAAACAGGAAGTGAACTATGCCTCCCCTCACAGAATGCTGGGGTCTTCTGGTACTCACTGGACCTGCCTCCTATCTGCTTCTTGCCAGGGGCTATATGCATTGCAGGCTCTGTCCTGCATCACCAAGGAAACAGGAATCTGGACAGACAGACACACACACACGTACACAGATGCTTCCAGTCAATCTGTATTCATGTGGTTTTGATTTTCAACCATTACTTTTTTGATCAGGTGGGAGACTGGTTCCCAAGACCATCACAGATACATGTTAGCTTATGGCTTAAGGACTAAGTGACCTCCAAAGACTCAGGCATTGAAAACTTGGTCCCCAGTAGAGCAATAGTCAGATGTGAAGCCTAGAAAGGTGGTTGGGTCATGAGGGTACCGACCTTGGCAGTGGATTCATCCACCGATAATTTCATCAGTGGAATGGACACTTAGGAGGCGAAGCCCCCTTGCAGACCTCTCTCTCTCTCTCTCTCTCTCTCTCTCTCTCTCTCTTCCTCCCTCACTCCTTCCTCCCTCACTCCCTCCTCCCTCCCTTCCTCCCTCCCTCTCCCTCCCTCCTCCCTCCTCCCTCCCTTCCTCCGTCTACCATTTTTCTGCCTTCTGTGGTTCTCCGTTTGGACCTTGCTTGTCATCCAGCATTGACCTGACTGATCTCTTCTCACTCATTCCAAACTTTCAGCCCAGGCTAATATCAAGCCCCTAGAGATGCATAGAACGAACACCAGCCCTCTCAGACACAGGAAGCCCTCCTGCCACCAACACTATCTCAGCTGCCCTTTCCCATCTGCAGTTTCAGCAAACAGAAACTGAAACCTCAGAAACTTATCAGCCAAAACAAACTTCTTCCCCTTCAAGCTGTGTGTATCAGGTATTCTGTCCCAACCAAGGTAAGGTGACTACTGCGGTTCCAACAGTTCACTCTGGATCTCTAGCATGCAGAGCACTGGCTCCTTGTGTTTCACACTCCAGCTCCCACTCGACTCCAATACATGTGCAACCCCAGATTCATCTTCAGAGCAGAAGCCATCTGGTTGAGGTCGTTTTTTTGGCCCACATGGCAGCTGTGAGAGTCCTGGAATTACGGTATCGCCCCTGTCTGAGAACCAAATAAAGCTCCTATACCTACCCAGGTCTGCAGTTCTTCATTTGGACCTTGATTTTCATCCACCATTGACCTGACTGATCTCATTCACTCCAAACTCTCAGCCCAGGCTAATAATCAAGCCCAAGAGATGCATAAAATGGACAGCACCCCTCTCGGACCCAGGAAACCTGCTGCCACCATCACTATCTCAGCTGACCTTTCCCATCTGCGGTTTCATTTGTTTTGCCTTTATCGGTTTCATTTGTTTTGCCTTTATCGTTCTGGCAATCTAGAAAAGATAACAAGAGAGAGAGAGAGACTGCCTACTAAGTAATAAAAAATGAAAAACAAAAACCCAGACTCCACTCATTTGTGCACGTAAGACGAGGGTCTGCTCGTGGCTCATCACCATTCTAGGTCCTAGCCACACCATGGTGAAGAGCAGCGCCATCGTCTCCTCTAAAGGCACTTTCCATACTAAGCAGAGGCAAGGGTTAGGAAGCCCATGAGTATGAAGACACACATCTGAAAACTTGAGCCACAACAATACCCATGCAAAGGTGGGGACGCAGAGTGCTTGTCTTAGTAATAACAGTAGCAGCTGCCTCTTGGGTGATCACCATGCATGGTAAATTGAGTTGTGTTCCCCCACCCCCAAATTCATAGGTCGGAATCCTGCTCCTAGAACTTCAGAACATGCTTTTATCTACTTGGAAATAGGATAATTGTAGATGTAAGCAGCTGAGATGAGGTCATAATAAGGTACACAAAACCCTTTATCCTATATGACTGATACACTCTTTTATTTTTTTTTAAGAATTTCTTTTATTTTATTTTTTTCTTGTTTCAGAACTTTTGTTTGTTTTATTTATTTATTTATTTATTTTTAGGGCCGGCTCAGCCTGCCCTGAGGGTAGGGCTGGGGCAGCATGTGCTGCCAGGGTTCAAACCGAGTCCCTGCAGCTGCCCAAGCTTTCCTAAGCAGGTGCTTTAGACCACTGAGCCATCCTGCCAGACCCTACACTCTTTTTTTAGAAAATGAAAAAATTGTAAACTGACACATATTCAGAGAGAATCCCATATGGAGCCTGAACTGCTGCTGTCATATGCTTGGGAGCTATGAGAAGATGGGAGACAAGCTGGGGAAATAGGCTGGTGGCCTAAGCACCTGCTGGCAAGCATAAGGTTCTGGGTTTGATCCCTGGGACTGCATGCTGTGCCGGCCCCAGAACCCCTGGCACAGAGTGCTGACCCCGAAAGCAGGCATGGTGATTCACATCTGTGATCCCAGCACTGGAAAGGCTGAGACAGGAGGATCACTATAAGTCCAAGCTGCATAGCGAGACACTATTACAAATAAATAAGTACATTTGAAAAGAAGAAGGTGGGAGAACGCTGGGAGGAGGTCCTTCTAGCCCCAGCTTCAGAAGCAACATAGCCCTGAGGACGTCTTGATCTCAGACTTCATTCCTCAGAACTGTGAGGCCGTAAGCTTCTGTTATTTAGGATACCCAATTTGCCACACTTTGTTACATAAGCTTTAGTAAACTAATGCAATACGTGAGATGGATACAGTGTTAAATAATTTATATAGGCCATCTCCTTGGGCCCTCACAACAGCCGCTTACCAGACAAATCCACTTTACAGAAGGATAAATTAAACAGAAAGAAAGGTAAGCAACTCGCTCAACGTTGATTAAAACTTGCTGCTCTAATCAACAAAAGAAGGTAGGTGCAAAGCTTGAGATTTGGGAAAACCCACCCTCCACACTCAGCCCACCCCTAAGTACAAATGCCACATGTTTCTCCTCTCGGTTTTCTTTTTTTTTTTTTTTTTTGTGGGACTGGGGTTCTAACTCACAACCTTGCACTTGCCCAGCAGGCACTTGTGCCTCGGAGCCATCTCCCCAGCTCCCACTCCTCTCGGTTTTCTGTCCTTGCATCATATGTATGCTGTCTCTTGCTGGCTTGTTGAAAATGCTTCCATTCCCCTCCAAGCAGTCAGATCTGTGCCTTTACCTCTTGTAAGTCTCCACAAGCAAAAGGACCTAGCGAGGCACGACGCTCATGCCATAAACAGGACCTCCTGCCTTCTCACTTAGCAAGGAATTTGTAGTCAACTCTCCTTACCACAAGACATCTCTGTGTGTAGCCTCTGACATGCAACACACACACACACACACACACACACACACACACACACACCAGCCACAAGGGTACAGACTGTTCATGTTCTCATTTGTGTAGCTTCCTCTTGTCTGATGCGTGTCAGTCAATTATGTAGCATTCCATATCTCAGTCTATCAGGTGTGTCCAGCCCAGCAGACAGGTCCTGAGTCTACTGAAAAGCCATTACTTGCCTTATTACTTAACACTGAATAAATTCATAGTCCCACTAGCAGGCAGGGGTTGGAGTAGAATCTCTGCAACTTAGCTTCCTTGGGTCTTAAACAGCTCAAGAATCATAAAACTCGGGGCCTGGCAGGATGGCTCCGTGGTCTAAATCGCCTGCTTAGGAAAGTTTGGGCGGCTGCAGGGACCACAGTTCGATCCCCGGCACCACATGCTGCCGGCCATAAAAATAAACAAACAAACAAACAAAAGTTCTGAAACAAGAAAAAAAAATAAATTTAAATTTAAAAATTCTTTAAAAAAAAAAAAAAAAAAGGGACCTGGCGGGATGGCTCAGTGTCTAAAGCACCTGCTTAGGAAAGCTTGGGTGGCTTCAGGGACCACAGTTCGATCCCCAGCACCACATGCTGTGCCAGCCCTGCCCTCGGGGTGGGCTGAGCCAGCCATAAAAAAATGAGTGAATAAACAAACAAAGGTTCTGAAACAAAAGAAATAAAAATAAATAAATAAAATAAACTTTAAAAAAAAAGAATCATAAAACTGTGAGCCTGCCTTTGGATTCATGGGTTCATAGTCAAACAGGTGTATTCTTCACATTATGGGGTGGGGGTATCATCTGTAAATCTGGACCAGTAAGGTGGTCATTAAATATCATGCATGCACATGCCTGTAACCCCAGCACTTCAGAGGCTGAGGCAGGAGTATCAATGTGAGTTCGAGACCAGCCTAGCCTGGGCTACAAAAGTGAGCTCAAGGCCAGCCTGACCTACATAGCGAGACCCTATCTCAAAAAGACAAATAGATAAATAGATAGATAGATAAATAGATAGATAGATAGATAGATAGATAGATAGATAGATAGATATTGCATGCTGACCATGAGCATAGAACCATCCTGGAGATGAAAACAAAAAATGAAAAATGAAGGACTAAGCCATTGTTTCTCCAACTAGAATGATCTGAATGTAGCTCAAGCGGACAATTGCCATTTTCAAAGGCATTGAAGTCAAGTCACACCACTAGCACTGTCACTTACTAGTGGACTAAAGATCTGAAGTGGATTTGATGGTGAAATAATGTGGAAAAGCTGAAGGAAGACAGAGTGACACGTCGCTATGTAACAGAAGTTAAGACTTCATGGGACTGTTTTGTTTGACAAGTGATTTAAGGAATTTTCCTGGGGAATTTTGATTATACCCAAATTCTGTAGTGCAAGCTGCCTTTGAAACTAACCACTGTGAGAGACATGACTCTACTGTAGTTTTAAAAAGTAGTGGAAGAATTAAATCACCAAGCAAGACATCCACCGTGTACATACCAAACTCAAAAATCTTCCACTATAACATTTAAACCATAATTAAACAGAAATGTTGATTTATTTTCAGTAAAACATCAACCCTAACATTAACCAGCACGTTAAACTAATGTTGTCATTGTGCACATTGTTGAGCTGATAGCTATGGTTGACTTTATTTACACTTGTGTTGGATTTTATAGTGACATACGCATATGGAATTTAGGCCTTAATGTGTTGGTGCAAATTTAGGTTACACTACAATCAACATATTTTAAGCCCAACAATAAGAGTTTATTGGAACTTATTTTTAAGAATCCAAAATCCGTATCTTATAACAATTTTCTGATGACTAGTAGGAAAGTACCCAGAGGAAGGGCAGCCTTTTCTAATTCACACAAATATGCCCTATGTGCTCATGGTGGTGAACTGGTTTTTACCACCTCCCCCTGCTGCACTGGGATGAAATGTAGATTCCACCAGGCGCCGCAATTTTATTGTAGCTTAGAGACCTCCCATTACACCCCTTTCAAGCAGTTAACACTCTTTCCATCTCCTCTTAGTCTATTTCTCTCCCTACCTCTTCTTTCTCCCTCCTAGATCTGGACCTACCAACACTGTCTTCTAAATCACAACAGATCACTTTTCCTGGTTAATCTCACCTTCCAAAATTAACACAGCATCTGAGCCGTCCAGGGTAAGGACATGCCAGATCCCGTGACCCAAGAAGACAGCAGGGCTCCAGCCCAAATCTATATTTATGGAGCTCTCTCTGCTCTGCCTTATCTGTCTGGATCTGCTCCAGTGCCTCCTAAAAATCAATTCATGAAACTATTAACTTATAAGCGGCTCGCTCTGACTCACATTGGCTCTCATTCCTTTTGCAGTCAGCCATAGCATCAGTTTAGATGAGTCAGGTTGCTGCTGCAGCAGGTAGCACCCTACAAAATTTTAACACACCACGTGGTTTGGCCCTTGAAATCATCCTAACACTATGGTATTAAAATTTTTTCACATATGGCCTAGAAAACCATTCTGTGGAAAGAATACAGAACTACATCAAGAAAGTGGCTGCTCCTACCAACAGGATGGAGTGCAATGGACCACACAAGGCATTACCCGTGACCCTGCATTAATTCTTTTTTTTTCTGCATCAATTCTCAATAAAATTCCCAACTACGATGGCAAAATGTTTACAAGTTTCAAGTGGTTAGAGGGTAAGAAATAACTTGTGTTTATCTTCTGTTCTTAAATGTGTGAAATATGACAGCTAAAATTTAAATTTTTAAATTAGACACGTTGAAGATCACATTGTAATTGTCATCAGGAATCCAATAACCCGAGTCCTAAGCTGACTATGCCTTGAAAGTAATCATGAATTCAGGGAATCAAGGGAAAGTAATTGTGAACGCAGGTGTTAGTTAGGGCGATTTTGCAGTTCATGGTGGCTCAAGGAGGGTGTTATAGTCCCCAAGTCTGGGTGGCATACAGGTGACCCCATGAGTTGTTGATATACATACAGCTTGTCCCTCTACCCAAGTATCTGCTCCACTCTGCGACTCTACCTCCTCTGTTAAAGGTCCTCTCCCAGTAAGCTTGCTTCCCTGGAGGGAAGGAGGCGTGCTTCAGCGATGTATCCATCCTGCCACCTAGCCTTCGGCCGCATCACTGCAGCAAGCTGCCTCCAGAGGCCCCTCTGCACCAGACCTGGGGAACTTGCCTTGCTTAGGGAAAGACCTGAGGGCTAGTTGCTCCTTCCTCAAGGTCAAGGCCCTTATTTAGAGACAGTAATGAGACAGCAGTGTTGGCACGTATGATGCATACTGGGCTCTCCAAAAGGGACTGAAGCCCATGTCCTGAGGTCTTCAGAATGGAATCAGTGGTACAAATAATCCTAAGAGATAAGGAAGAGAAGCCCTTAACTGGTACTTTTCTTTCCAAACCAGAAAAATCTGTGCCATCTTGTGTCCCATTAAAAGGTTGAGTTTCTCCAACTTGTGTCATCAGGCTCCTTATTCTTAATCATTACAAACAGCTCTTCATCATTATCATTGCCTTAGCAACCGCTTAGAAACTCACAGAAAATGACCACAGGGAAGGGCACATTAGCAGGCTCTATACAGATATAAGCACGCTGCTACCCGCCTTTTAAAAGGTCCAGATAGCACTACCCTTTCTCGCAGGGGCATGTCTTGAAACTTACTTGTATATAATCCATTCATTAATCTTCCAAAGGAGAGGGGAAGCACTATCTCTGGGGAAACAGGCACAGGTAGGTAGTTAACTTCCTGCTTCTTCAAGAGAGAAGGGCTTAAAAGGGAATCAAAGCTCATCCATGCCAGGGTAGCAATAAAAATAAGTCAGCAACAGAGGAGGTACCTGGAAAAGCCACCTGGGCTCTAACACTTGGGTCTTGCAGGAAAAATAAGCCCCTCCTGATGAAATTCTTGCTGGAGGCCCCCCTCCCCATGAATTTTCTAAAGCTGAAAGGGAAAAGACCTGAACCTTCAGAGTGGAGGACAGGAGGAGTGGAGTCAGGAGAGGAGCCCAGCACCCCCAACAATCCACGCTTCCATTCAAATATTAATTATGGACTCTCAGGCTCGGAACTCACACTGCTAGTCCCTTACCTTTGGACAAAATCCCTCTAAACAACCCCAGAAAGCCAAGAATTCTTCTGTCTCTGTTGCCTTCTTGAGAAGTCCTTCAGGGCCCTAGGACAGCAGCTCCAGGCTCTGAATTCCTCCAGCCTTACATCAAGGTATAGGTAGAGGCAGATAAAAAAAGGCTGCGTGACTCAGGAGGTCTTGCCTATGGAGTGAACCCTAGCTTTGCACGTCCACCCATGTCCCTCAAAGGCCAACTCCTCCTGCATTGTCTCCCCCTCCCCCGCCACTTCTCCTGAATCATGCTCTATTCCTCTCACCTATCCTCACACTTGATTTTCCCAAGCCCCTCAAAGTCAGCCAGCCAAGAAGTATCCCTGAAGGACATCTCCTGGAGATACAGTGTAGCTAGAGTGAGGCTGCTCTTGTCTCTTTGAGAGGAGCGCCCCACTTTCCCTACTCAGCTCAGATGCTCTTGGGGCCAAGCAGTCAAGGCAGTGCAGGGAGATCTCATACCCCATGCACTTGGTGCCACTCTTCGAGTTTGAACTTGACACAGAAAATAACACAGGATCTCTCTCTCCTCTAAAGTATTTCAACCAAGTTGTTGAATATTAATTTGCTCCTTGCTTTACCAAGCCTCCAGAAAGAGGGGAGAAGAAATTGTAATCATTCCACACAGCTCCTCCCTCTTACAGTCAACACCTAAACCCCTTTGGCAACAGGAACAAAAGCACAACTTTAAACTTTGGGCTTATTTTTAAATGTGCCTTTCGGTGAACAGATAAGTGAGAAAAGAGATCAGGATCTGGGGGTGTGAATAGCATCAAATGAAATGCTTCCAAATCGAACCAGCTAGAGAAACACTTTTTTGAAAGCAGTCCTACAGCAAGAATTCTTATCATAGATAAGGGTGCAGTCTAGTGGCAAACTTTGTGAAATGCAGCCCCTTCTACCAAAGAAAAGTACAGCACTTCAGAGGAGGAAGAGAAACACGAAGAAGGCAACAGCCCGGTCCCACCAGAGGCAGGGGCAGCGCCAGCCAGCCATCTCCTTCTGATGGCTGAAGCCATCCATAACCTACCTGCCTGCCATGTCAATTTCAGAAAGAAATAAAAAAAGTGCCACTCTTTTCTTTTAAAACTTTAATTTTACTTCATTTGGCTAAAGAAAGAAGGGGCCATAGTACCACAACAGCCTCTCTGAGGTGTCCATGGCCTGATGAGAAAATCAGTTCAGGTCAGGTCTTGTGGGCCTGTCACCTCACATGCCTGAGATGTGCAGGCTGGGACCTCTAGCCTCAGGCAAGGTCTCCCCTGCTCTAGCATCCATTCCCTCAGGAGCAGCTCTCTGCCTGACAGCAAAAGCCTTTTTAAAACAGAGTGGCACTCAAAGCTGTTCTCTCATCCAATAAGGGACACCTGAGGGTACCAGGTAGTTTCCTGACTCAGCATTTCCTCCAAAGAGTGGGTCTCTTCAACTGTTCCCCAGTGCTGATGGATGAGGTCCCTTGCTGCAAGTACACACAACACCACACACACACACATACAAACACACACACACACACACACACACACACACACACACACACAAGAAAAAGAGGAAGGGGGTGCTTCCCAGAACAACAATGTAGCCATTTCTTGGCCATATGACCAAAGACAGTCACCCATGAGCAACAAAATGCTTTTAATTAAATTCCCTTTCTGAGACTTTTTTGGGGCAGGGCAGTTTTTCTTCTCTTTTTCCTTTTTAATTCACTATCCCTCATTGTCTGTGGTATACTGCCTGTCTCCCAAACACACACACACACACACACACACACACACACACACACACCCCTTACATGGTAACTTAGGTATTAGCAGACTGTCCTTTTCAAAGCTTGCAGTTTCTCCGGCACAGTATATATCCTGTTGGCTAACAAGAAAGTACCCTCTCAGCCCGCACTCAGCTAGTTTGGGGCTGGAGGGAGGGGGAGGCCCAGGCAGTTTTGTTCACCCAGCTAGGAAGAATTCTCTTCTACTTGCCCCTCTACCTCCTGCCCACCAGCACGCAGTAGCCCCAGCCTGTCCCCCAACCCCTTTTTTACATTCCAGGAGGAGGAGGGTGCAGTTCTGAGAGCGCTGGGGAGCCCCCGTGTGTCTGGAAGGTCCTTCCCCGCCCCCACCCCGTGTGAGTCGGCTGCAAGGCTCCTTGGCATCCTTGCCTGGGTTGGGTGTTGAGAGCTCAAATTGCAGCTACAAACTGGCCCGCGGCCAGCGGCCGTCTATTTAAAAGCGCCTGCTCGCCCGGAGCCCGCAGTCTCTTTGGAAACTTCTGCCGAGGGGAAAGAGCTAGGAAAGAGCCGCAAAGCCCTGTGGGCTTTTTCCTTCTTTTGCTCCTTTCGATTATTTCCTCCTCCGTTACACCCTTCTCCGGACTTCACCCGAGTTCCGAAGAGGCGGTGGCAGAGTGGGAGAAGAGGAGGTGTTAGGGGTTGGGGTGTGGGGGCTTTTTCCCCCCTCTCGATTTCAACATTTTTCTCCCACCCTCTCTGCTGTAGTCAACGCCTCTTACCTGGTCCGCGGCAGCCGCGCGCGGCTGGCAGCAGAGGGTTAGAAAGAAGCCGGGTGTTTTAGATTTTAAGCAAAAAAAAATTTTTAAGACAAACCCATTTTTACCCACCCTACCCCAGCCAGCCCGTTCTCCACAACCTCCGAGTGCATATTTCGGTGGTTGCTTTGAGGTGAACAATTTTTTGGCTGCTTCCTCTTGTAGTTCTGACCGGATCCCTCTGAGGGGTTCTTCAGCCTCTGCTTACTCCGCGTGCACCTGGCGCGCCTCTTTTTTCCCCCAACCTGTTGCAAGTCTTCAGTCTTTGCAATAGGGACTTGCTTGCCGGCGCTTGAATCCTCCCTTCTCTGCATTTTGCAAGTGTCTTGAGGAGGGCACCTGCTCTGCCTGCCGGAGATTTAAAAGGGAAATCTCCAGGCGCGCTCTCGGCTCATTTCTTCCCGCACTCTCGCTCTCCTGCCCCGCCCCGAGGTAAAAGGAGACTCGGAGAAGATGGTGCTCACCACGGTCCTCCTGCTGCTGGCCGCCTGCGCGGGGCCGGCCCAGGGCTTGGGCTCCTTAGTGCATTGCGAGCCCTGCGACGAGAAAGCTCTCTCCATGTGTCCCCCCAGCCCTCTGGGCTGCGAGCTGGTCAAGGAGCCCGGCTGCGGCTGCTGCATGACTTGCGCTCTGGCCGAGGGGCAGACGTGCGGCGTCTACACTGAGCGCTGCGCCCTGGGGTTGCGCTGCCTCCCACGGCAGGGCGAGGAGAAGCCACTGCATGCCCTGCTGCACGGCCGCGGGGTTTGCCTCAACGAAAAGAACTACCGCGAGCAAGCCAAGATCGGTGAGCGCGCTCAGTGTGCCTGCGACACGGCGCACGGGCGGGGGAGCTGGGACAGGTTGGGCCCGCGCGCTTTGCGCAGCAAGTGGCTGGGAGCCTGGTGTATCGTGGGAGTAGTCGGGATGGGTCCTTGCACCTAAGACCTGCAGTCCCGGCGGACCCTGCTGCCCCAGGCTGCTGTCTAACCCACACTACCCTAGTCTTCGTTCTATCGCCTTACCCTGTCTCTCCCGGACCCTCCTCCCACCGGGACGCGGGCGCGGAGCTCCTTCTGGTGTCAAGGTCCAAATGCCCTGGTACCCGGTGTCCACGCTGAAGGAGTGTATGCCGTTGCATCATCAACTCCCCCCTCCCCAGCCCTCCTCCCTCCCCTTTTTTTCTGAACTTGAAAAATGTCTCTTTTGTTAAAATATTGCTTGAATTAAGGCCTAAAGAGAGAGGCGTTACCCGTCTTCTGGGTTAATTCCATCTTTGTCCCTCCCAATAACCCAGCCGCCCCTCCCCGAGCCCCAGCCCGGGGACCTGTCCACCTCGCTACCCCTTGTGCGCGCGTGTGCATTCACGCGCACACACAAACACATTCGACCACACACTTTCGCACACACACTCATCTTTAGTAGCTAACGCCTTTTGGCTGGGGGCCTTGAGGCCCCTCACGTGCGCACTCGTTACTTTTGACTGTATATGGTTGATGGAGGAAGGTCATAAAGCGTGTTGAACTGCAAAATACCATTTCCCTTCCTCAGGAAGGAAAAGAATACAGTACTTAAGGACCGCGGGAGGGGGGGGGGGAAGGTTTCGGTGCTGTGTGCCGGATGGCTCCTCCCCAAATCTAATGCTTTTTTCCTGTCCTCGATCCAAATTTTACCTAGGATGAAAGGTAAACGTAGGGCTGGAAGGCAACCTATGTGAGCTGCAGACATCTGCAACTTCCCGGCCGGCACTGATCGTCCCCCATCCCTCCACCCGACCTCCGTCCCCAACCCTCCCACCCCACCCAACCCCCACCTTCCCACTCCCCACCCCCAACCCCGCATCTCTCAAACCAGATTGTGAGTGGGTGTGGCTCAAATGCGAGAGCGGCCCTGGAAACGCAGAATGTAAAATTCTAGGGCGGAGACAGAACAGCCCCGCCCCCAGAGCCTCCGTCTACTTGCCCCGCCCCTCACTTCCCCGCCCTCAAGCTCTGGGCTCCAGGAGTCTAGGCTTTAAATGATTGACAGGACTCCTTGTTCAATCAGAACAGTTCTGCCTTTTTATACTAGTTTTCTGTTGGGAGTTCCCTGAAGAGAAAACGAAGAAAAATGTGTGTGTGTGTGTGTGCGTGTAGAATTTAACTTTACAAGCGATACACAAAAGTTTGGGTTATTGTTTCTCTCCTAAAGGTGTTAAAGCAGCTAAATAATGTTTATTTGATGTAGGCTCTTGCTGGAACAAGGCCCGTCACCACCTAACCCCTCAACTGTTCACAAGCACCCCATTTTGAGTTTTCTTAAATGCAAACCGCATACACTGTCGCTTAAGAGAAGAGTTTGCGCGTTTGCCGATTAGGAAAGCTTCTCAGGGTGCATGCTCTGCCCCCGCGAGCAGCAGGATTTGACCGTGGCAGGCGCCAGCCCCTCGGCCTTGCCCGAGGTGGTTCAGCGGGTTACAGCCTGAAAAGAGGGAGCCGGGGAGAACTTGGCAAGCTTCTGAAGCCGCCGCGACCGACTGGCAGGGTTATGTTTTAAGATCTTGCCTGTGGAAAGGTTTGAGTTTATTACCTAGCCTGGAAGCTAGAGTTCGGGTAAGAATCAATTCATATTAAACATGTGCAAGTTATCAAGCAGCCCCTGACCACCTTTTTTTCCCCTCAGGGTATGCTGTAGTGGTAGCGAAGGTCAGTATGCATACAGCGCGCGTGCGCCACCAACGCTGCGCCCACAAATCGGACGCGCGCAGCTTCCCTACCCGAACTCTGCACGTGTGCACACGTAGACATACACACACATACACACACACACACATACACACATACACACACACACACACACACACACTTTTGCCCCTTTAGAATTCAGTTCCCTTCCCGACCCCCGCCTTCGAGGTGCCTCTGGACCAACTGGAAGCAGCCTCCTCTGGCCCCGCCCCAGCCCCAGCCCCAGCCCTGCTCTTCGACCCCACTCTGCCTAAGGCAGGTGCTTGGCGGCTGCAGCCGCCGATTGGCTGTGCTCCCATTGCAGCCCAAGCTGACGCCTTCCCGCTGGCCAGAAACAGAAGTTTTTAAGAAGGAAATGGGCGGCAAGAGAGACCAGAGGCCTTCTCAGGCCCTTTAGATCAAATTCCTGTGCCCTAACCCACCTCTCCCACCACCCGAATCCGAGCAGTCCGTGGATTGACAGCTCTCCAAAGGTTGCGAGAGAGAAATTGTATATGTGCGTATAGTATATTATATATTAGTATAGGACACACATATACCGTAGTATATATGTATATTAATGTATCACCTACTTATATATAACATACAAACAAAAGTATATACGATGTATATTTCATAACCCTGACCCCCTAAAAAATGCATTTTGGGAACCAGTGGTAGGGAATGCAGAAGCGCGCTGGCCAGGCAGCCAGAGCTTCCAGGAGGGAGAAGGGAGGAGGCAGAGACGCTGTTGTGCTAGCGTTGCCGAGCAACTGGAGAGCCAGACCAGGAGAGAGCCCGCGCTAGGAACGCGAGCGGCCCTACATTTTATTCTATCCAGTTCAGGGGCAGAGATAGATCTAGAAACAGAGGTGCTCTGTGCGCGGGAGGGGGCATAGAACCGAAAAGTTCCTTGGGTCCGGTTCAGTACTATGGGGCTGACTGAGCCGCCGCGAGTCCAGGAATGTCCAGATTTTGCTGGGGCACTGCTGGGCAGGGGCCCTGTGACTTTATGGGCTGAGGCCTCCTCGCAGGGAAGAGGGGACTTGAGAAGTCTGAGAGCAGGGAGCAGTAGCTTCCGAGTTTCAGTTCTGTCACTGAGAGGCAGGAGGCAAAACGGGTTAGGAAACAGTGTTCTGGGAAAGAAAGGAGAAAAAACATTACCTAGATGAAAATGAATTCGGCCTTTGCTGCTTGGAGGGCTTGGCCTCCCTCGCGTTGGCTTCAACTCCAAGCCTGGTCCAGATGCCATGTTGAAGTCAAGTTCCAGAGTTAGGTTTATTGGCCATATTTATGTCTGGGTTGAACGAGATCATGGAAAACTGAAGGAGCCAGATTCCTTCCCCACCCGCACTCCCTCCGTTTGAAACAAGTCTTTGAGAGGCTGGCTGTGCCCAAGCCAAGCAAAACGGCAGTTGGGAAGAGGAGTGATGGTGTGTTGGCTTGGCTTCTCTTACCTTTTCCCCCCATCTTTCCCCTCTTTCTGCTGTGTCAGCTCAGACCGGAAGAGCAAGCACAGCTGGCCCAGTGAGAGCTCATGTTCTTTCCATTTCTTTTTTCCCTTCTGTCTCTCGCTCCCCCCTCGCCCTACCCTCCTCCCTTTTCTACTCCGAGGCATCCCCTCAGGGCTTGAGTTTTAAATCTAAGCAGCTGTGAGTCAGTCCTGGGGCCTGAGCTGGCTTGGAGCGGGCAGGTGGGTCTGCAGCTGCAGAGGGAGGGCTGGGCTGACCCTGGAGCCAGAGGTCACAGAAAGGGTTAGAGCAAAGGGCATGGGAGCCGGGGTCCCTGCAAAGCCCTGGTCCCCTCTTGCAGTGAGGAGGAAGGGGAGGGAAGGCTCATCAGAAGTTTTTTTTTTCTTTTTCCTTTTTTTTTTTTTTTTTTTTTTTTTTTTTTTTTTTTTTTTTTTTTTTTTTTTTTTTTTTTGTCTTTTTGAGACAGGGTCTTGCTATGCAGTTGAGGCTGGCCTTGAGCTCACTTTTGTAGCCCAGGCTGGTCTCAAACTCGCACCGATCCTCCTGCCTCAGCCTCCCGAGTGCTGGTATTACAGGTGTGCGCCACCACACCCAGCTTTGTCAGAAGTTTTTAGTTAGTACCTGAATCACACGTATGAAACTTTGAGCTATTTAAGGTATGTAAGAGGAAATTGTGAAAAAGGAATCCCTTCCTCCAGAGCCACTGAATCCACAGAGAACTCCATCAAAAAGATGGCACACACAAGGAACAGAGCAGAAAGAAGAGACCAAAGGGGGTGCCCCAGCGATAAATGGGCAAGTGGGAGGGGCTTATTTAGTGTTAGCTTTACATTTTTACCACAGTCAGTCCAACATGGCAATTCTCAGAGGCCGTCCTTAAATTTTAATGAGGGGTATGGCTTATTCAAAGCAATAAGATTATGTATATGCAGAAATAAATACACAAATAATCAAGAACACCAGTGTAAACTTTTTGTCCTTTCCTGTAACATCCAGAGAATGCCTCTGTTTTGTTTTTGGTTCCATTCCTTTGTATGTTTTCTGTTATAATATTATTTCTCTCTTCTTTTTTTGTTGTTGGTTTTTCTTTTTTGTTTTTGTTGTTGTTGTTGTTGTTTGTCTTTTTGTCTTTTTGAGACAGGCTCTCAATATACAGTTCAGGCTGGCCTTGAGCTCACTTTTGTAGCCCAGGCTGGTCTCGAACTCACAGCGATCCTCCTGCCCCAGCCTCTCAAGTGCTGGGATTACATTCTTCGTTTTTTAAAATATAAATCCAGGGAAGTGACTAGACATTGTGAGAGTGGCCTTTCCCAACTGGCCAGTCAGCTTAGCACTGTCTCCAGGAATTATCTGGATATTGGCCAAAGACTGTTACAGCTGTCAGGAACAGATGAGGACGTTGAAGTCCAGGGTAAAAAGTCCTTTGCCAGGCCAGGGAGAGAGCTCAGTGATGTAAGTGCCTGCTTGGCAAGTGCCAGGTCCTAAGTTCAATCCCTGGTACAAGAAAGAAAGAAAGAAAGAAAGAAAGAAAGAAAGAAAGAAAGAAAGAAAGAAAGAAAGAAAGAAAGAAAGAAATGAAGGAAGAAAGAAAGAAAGAAAGAAAGAAAGAAAGAAAGAAAGAAAGAAAGAGAGAGAAAAGAAAAGAAAATCCCTTGCCTAAAACAACAGAAAGGGCTAACAGCAGAGACAGGGAGCCCTAGGGCTCCTTCCTCTACACCTGGCTATCTCCCAGGCATGGCTGGCTGGGGCCAGCAGTTCACCAAGACAAATAAGGCCCAGAGCGAGCGAGAAGCTGAGTTCAGCCCAGGAAAGATGAATCTCCTTCTTGATTCTTTACAGTTGTGCATGCAGCTGAAACGTAACACAAGTTACCCACGTAATTTCTAAGAGGGCAACTCACCGTTTTTAAATGATAAGAAAAAGCAGGTAAAAATAATTTTAATATATTTAACTCAATATCCAAAACACTATCTTTGAGCATATAGTGAGAAACAGTCCTAATGAGACACTGTGCGTTCTTTTCTTCCTGTGAAGTCCTTGGAACCTGGGGTATATTCACTCCTACGCCGCCTCTCATTTTAGACTCTGAAGTTCCATTGGAAATAATTGATCTATATTTAGGTTTCATAAAATTTGCAGTGAAAAAGATAGATTCCTATACTTTAGTTGTCCCAAACATGTTTTAAAGTAATCCAATAACCAATTCAGGTATGTTTGTAAAATTCAGTTTTCCACGGAACTTAGTATAGTTGCAACGTCCAGCAGTCACAGGTAGCTAGTGGCACCTAGCAGAGGTGACACAGGCAATCCCCTCCCTCAGCGTAGGGAATCTCTGTCCCTATTCCCACCACTGGCCCGTAAATTAAAAGAGATGAGATTCCACGGGCTTCTACCGCAAGCCTCCCCTGTTTTAGCCCTAAGCTGCAAAGCTGCTCTTGCTGGCTTCTGGAGTGAGCACTATGTGCTCTCTGCTGCCCCCTTCTGGTCATCCAGGACTTTGGTAATGTTCTGAAAAATGATTGAAGTGTTTTTAGAGAACAGATACAGACATTTCTACCGAGCGTGTTTCTCCTGCTCAGCACACAGAGAAGCCTGGCTGGAGACGCTCGTCTTGGGAGAATCCATACGTACACCTTTCCTATGCGCACATTTATCTCCAACTGCCTCTCAAGGACCAGCAAACCTTCCCCAAAGGCATTACCCTGAGTCCTAGTTTGGCTTCAAAAAAAAAAAAAGGAATTTTTTTTTTTTTAACCTCTAGTTCCTGGAAAGTGGAACCTATACGTGCGGGACCTCTACCTTCTACTCTCAGGGACATCCCGATGTTGACATCTGCCACAAATACATTATGGGGGAAGGGGTGTCGGGTCAGCTTTGCTTACTCCACCTTTAAGAGAAATGCAGTTTGATGGGGTAAGATTACAAGGGAAAGAATCCCGAGTGAGTTCTGTTAAAATAAAGACTGCTTCCCAGGACACCAGGCAAAGTCCCTCGCACTTTGAAGTGACAAGCAAACTCCCTGAGGACAAGGAAAGAGGCACTCCTATTGGACAGCATTTTGCGCAGTCCAGGGAGCCTTAGATCTTGTGGTCTCCAAATGATACCTATCAACCAGGTGCCACAAGAACCAAGTTTTAGTTGATTGGAACTAGGGAGGTGAGAGAGACAGAGGAGCCTACAGAGGCAGAGACCTGTGGCTATGAGTTAATTAGCATGTATCGGCTCATTTAATCCTCATAATAACCCTGGGGAGAAGCGGCTATTATTATCCTCCCCATAGCTCCGATGAGAAAACCAAAACAAAGCGAGAGGAAAAAGGGCTCAGGTTCATGCACACCAGTGTGGACTGAATCTGACAGCCTCATCTTCTGTTCAGAGGGGTGGCTGAACTGCTTGATGCCCTACTCAGCGGCAGGACAGGTAGCCTAGCTACTGATCTCAAACGTTTGCCCACCGTACTGCATGGTAACCCTACCTCCACCAACTTTGCTGTTGACTTAAGAGACCCGACTGCCCCCATTAGTCTTCTAACGTGAGTACGAAGGGTCTGTGAGCAGAGCGCAGGGTAAGCCTGCAGCCCCCACCAAGCGGTCCAGAGGACCCTCGGCGGCTTCTCCACTCCCCGCAGCATGGCCATCCTGGCCCTCATTACTTCTGGCAAGTATTCTTCAGAAGGACCACGGTCTGGCTTTGTTTTCCTCTTGGAAGGTCAATGTTTGTTTCTTTTTTTTTTTTTTTTTTTTTTTAATTACAAAAAATTTATTTTATTTCTTGTTTCAGAACTTTTGTTTGTTTATTTGTTTATTTTTATGGCCGGCTCAGCCTGCCCTAAGGGCAGGGCTGGCACAACATGTGTTGCCAGGGATCGAACCATGGTCCCTGAAGCCGCCTAAGCTTTCCTAAGCAAGTGCTTTAGACCACTGAGCCATCTTGCTGGGCCCAATGTTCATTTCTTTATCAGCTCAAACTTATGCATAAAAGGAGCCCAGAACTTTCACACCTGCTACATGACCACAAATTGAAGAGAAAAAAAAATGTCTTCGGAGAAAGACTGGGGCCAGGCAGACACTGGCCGAGGTCGGGAAAGGTAGCAGGGGGACACTGCAATCCGCCCCCCTCCCCAGGGCTCCGCAGTTCCACTGTCCTTTCTCTTTATGCAAAGTCAGGCACACACCATGAAATTGAGTTAATTAGCATCTACAGCTGGGAAACCCACTTCAGGAGACTGAGACATGGCTTGCATTTTTCAAACAGTGAGCAGCCAATCCTTCATTTTCTCCAAGCCTCGTGTTGTTGAAAGGAGCAGGAGGAGGCTGCATATTGGCTGGGAGACACAGCAAGGCAGGGAGAGGGCCCGAGGAGCCTCTAACCTGACCTTACTATTTTCGTCTATACCCGGGTGTGGATCGGTGCCCTCAGCCAGAGCTGTCCAGTAGAACTTTCTTTTTTTTTTTTTTTTTTTTTTTTTTTTTTTTTTTTTTTTTTTTTTTTTTTTTTTTTTTTTTTTTTTTTTTTTTTTTTTTTTTTTTTTCTTTTTTTTTTAAATTTATTTATTTATTTTCTTGTTTCAGAACCTTTATTTGTTTATTCACTCATTCTTATGGCTGGCTCAGCCGGCCCCAAGAGCAGGGCTGGCGCAGCATGTGGTGCTGGGGATCGAACCACCGTCCCTGAAGCCGCTCAAGCTTTCCCAAGCAGGCGCTTTAAACCACTGAGCCATCCCGCCGGGCCCAGAACTTTCTGCAGTGCTGAAAGTGTTCTATATCTGCCCTGTCCCACAAGGGAGCCACTAGTCTCGTGTGGCTCTGGAGCCCTTGAATTGTGGCAAGACCAACTGAGGACTCTAAGTTTGTCACAGTGTTTGATACGCACGAACTTAATGAGCTCTGTCAGCTTAGTGGCTGCACGGATTCAAGGCTGAGGACAGGAGCAAAGCCCGCAGACCAAGAGCATCTGCCTCCTTCCCGCTTTCATGCTTCTCCTCTCCCTGCTTCCCTTCCTCTGCCTTTCTGCAGCGGAGTCCTCATGCTTCAGGGCGAGGGCAGGACTGAGCTGACCTCCCCAGGCGCCCCCTGAGCTCTGCCTCGCCCTGACCTATATTGTATTCCAGAAATGTTACTGGACCCTTTTCTCCTTGGTGCTGGGCAGATTCACACCCCTGCCCAAGCCCATGAAGCACGGCCAGATTCACTCATGCATTTAAAGGTTCTTGATAGAATATATCCACCAGGGAGAGAAAGATAAATGCCAAAACTCTGGGCTTAAGAAAGTAGGGTGCATAGGGGCTGGGGAGATAGCTCCGAGGCACAAGTGCCTGCTGGGCAAGTGCAAGGTCGTGAGTTTGAACCCTGGTCCCACAAAAAAAAAAAAAAAAAGAAAGTAGGGTGCATGGAGCCAGCAGGATGACTCAGTGGTCTAAAGTGCCTGCTTAGAAAAGCTTGGGCGGCTGCAGGGACCGTGGTTCAATTCCCGGCACCACATGCTGTGTCAGCCCCGCCCTCAGGGCAGGCTGAGCCAGCCATAAAAATAAATAAATAAACAAACGAAAGTTCTGAAACAAGAAATAATAATAACAATAATAATAATAAAGACTGTGGGGGCAGGCAGGACAGCTCAGCAGACTAAAACACCTGCTTAGGCATGCTTAGGCAAGTGCAGGGACCTCAGTTCCATCCCAGCATCACATGCCACACCAGCCCTGCCCCCAGGGTGGGCTGAGCTGACCACAGACTCTGGGCATAGTGGCATACATCTGTAACTCCAGCACTAAAGAGGCTGAAAACAGGAGGATCACTATGAGTCCAAGCTACATAGTGAGAATCTATAACAACCAAATACATTTTTTAAAAAAGAATATGGCTGTTTAAATTCCAAAGAAGGATCCAGGATAAGAGCCAGAGGAAACCCAGCACCCCTTTTCATTTTTTATAGGGAGACTCTGGGAACCTCATCTTGTCCTCTGGCTAGACAAAGTCACTGGAGAACCTCTCCACAGAGGTGGCCAGCAGAGCCCTGTCCTCTTCCTGGGCTGTGGATTCTAAGTAAGCCTCAGGGCCAGTGAGATGGCTCAGCAGTCTAAAGTGCCTGCTTAGCAAAGCTTAGACAACTGCAGGAACCGCAGTTTGATCCCTGACACCACATGCTGCGTCAGCCCCACCCCCAGGGCAGGCTACCTGAGCCATAATACAAAAAAAAAAAGAGACTGGTGAGCTATCTCTCCAGCCCACTAAGTAACCCTCAGTTCCCGCAGCTGCCATAACATAAATCAAGTCACAATGTCTGGGCCACCTAGTTTTCTCTTGTGTTTGATTATGAGGTCAAGATAGAGTGGGAAATAAACACCAGCCCAGAACCAGGTTTTTAGTGGTGCCAGGGCAAGACAAGAGCCCTGGAGGGGGAGGTTAGATTGCAGGCAGCAGGTGGTCCCTGCCTGGGCCCACGTAGTCTTCGGGAATGGAAGCAAGGTAGGTTGTTGGAGTGCTTGCAGCTTCTGGTAACACATCTGACCCCACCAGAAACAGCAGCGGCCACAGGCAGGAGGGCGAGCTGGGATGGGGCATGTGCCCTGTGCCCACCCCGGCTCCCTCTGGGTCCACGGCAGCTGCACCTGTGCCTTCAATTCACTGGAACATGGAAAGGGAGGAAGTCCTCAGGTGCTCGTGTGGTCCTAGTGAGAGGCCAGGGTCCACGTGTGCCTCTGGGGGGGAGACTGCTGCCCCCCCCAGGAGAATCCTGCTGTGCCAGAGGCAGGGGCACTGGATAGCTGGTTAGAAGCACTGTGAGCAAGAGCCAGGGTAGACTCAGAGCCCATTGATTCATAGTAGCTGTTTCCCTTCCTCAGTCATGGGGTAGGTTTGGGGGATCAAAGGGAACCTGCACAGCTGCAGGAGGAGGAGCCAACCCCGATTAGTCCACATTTCCCATCTTCTGCGGTACCCTCTCATCGGGAGATGGCTATGCAGAAGGTGTTTTTCTTCTTCCCACATCTGTTTCCATGACATTATATGCAAATGAGTTTGGCCCCCTTTTCTCCTCGCTCATCCACCTTCTCCACTCTCCCCACACAAGCTTTAACTGTATGCTGGAGACACACAAACTAAGGGGAAGAAGCAGATTGTCCAAGGAGTAGAAAAGGAAACACTCAAATTCCAGATTTTAAACTTGCTGGCAATCCCTAGGAATGCCCCCAGCTGTATGGGCATCGGTCTCTCACGCCATCTGCTAGCACCCAGGAGTATTGACCTGCTTCTGAAACAGGTTTGCAGCTCAGTCACCTTGCTTTGCTACCCTTTCAGGGGCAAAGCAAGCCCCACTGGGAAGTTCTCTTTGTAGCCCACCTAACTTCTTTCCCAAACTTCAGTTTATTTTTTCTTGGTGAGCCAGCTCAGGAGTATCTAGCCTACCTGTGCCCTTTTATTTAACCTACAATTTAAATCCATCTAAAATTGAAAGCCTCGAGTCCAGCAGGACGGCTCAGTGGTCTAAAGTGCCTGCTTAGGAAAGCTTAGGAGGCTGCAGGGACTGCGGTTCGATCCCCAGCACCACATGCTGCGCCAGCCCTGCCCTCAGGGCTGGCTGAGCCGGCCATAAAAATAAATAAATAAATAAAAGTTCTGAAACAAGAAAGAAAATGAAATAAAAAATTTTAAAAATCTTTTAAAATAATAATAATAAAAATAAAAAATAAAATTGAAAGCCTGGAAAGGAAAGATAGCTCAGTGGTATAAGCACCTGCCTGGCAAGCACAAGGACCCAGGGTCGATCCCCAGCACCACATGCCATGCCAATCCCACCCCGGGCATGCTGAGCCAGCCACCATGACCGGACGTGGTGACGCATGCATATAATTCCAGTGCTGGGGAGGCTGAAACAGGAGGACCAGTAAGAGTCCCAGGAGCATAGTGAGACCCTGTACCAAATACATAAATTTTAAAAATAATTAAAATAAAAGCTGCCGGGCGTGGTGGTGCACGCCTGTAATCCCAGCACTCAGGAGGCTGAGGCAGGAGGATTGGTGCGAGTTCGAGACCAGCCTTAGCTACAAAAGTGAGCTCAGGACCAGCCTCAACTGCATAGCGAGACCCTGTCTCAAAAAGACAAAAAATAAAATAAAATAAAATAAAATAAAAGCAGCTAAGGCAGGGTAGCTGACTCTGATATCCCAGCTGCACCCCTGCTTCCCTATCCTTTCATCTTCATGGTTTCTACTGTCACTTTGGAACCAATAGGTGAGTGTGAGACCCTCATTAGTATCTTTGACACTTGCTTCTCCTGCTACCTAAGTAATAGGTCCCATGGGGTACAGTGCAACCAAAAACTGACAGGTACATCAAAACTTCAGCTTGCCTTTCAAGAGTGGCCAGAAAGCGTGTGTCTCTAGGAGTTGCGGGATATGGGCCCTCAGGATCCCCCTCCTGGATTCCACTGCAGACTGGCAAAAGTACTTTAAATTCCTTAAAGAAAAATACCAGATTCTATTACTGCTTTCTGGTATCATTATTGCTTAGACCCAGTACAACATTTGAATAGTTTCCAAGAAAACTCTTTAAAAAGTTCCAAATAACTACTCCCAAGAAGGTGATTAAGGTTTAGGATGGCCCAGGACACCTTATAGTCCGGAGAGGGCTGCATGACTTAGAGAAGGCTGTGCATACCGCATGTCCACATCCACCAAGGACAAAGACAGAAAATGAAACTGGAAAGGGACACCTTCCAACCAAAAGGTCAGAGTTCTCCCCACAGAAGTAGACAGGATAGGACAGCACCCTCATCTTTTAGAACCCAAGAGCGCACCATGGAGATAGGCCTGGGCTTGCTTCTGCTTGGAAAAGCAAATGAACCAGGGGGCCCCCAAAAGACTTGTGGGAGAGGTTCCATCCACTGCAGGAGGGATCAGCCTTCTAAGGCTGTCTCCTTGGCAGAATCCCAGAGCCCAGCTGGATGGGGCTCCCAAAGACCATTTGCTGGCCTGCCCCGGTGGTCTAGAGCAGCCCACTGCTGCCCACAGATGCCTTCCCGAGCTTGGCTCTGGAGAGCCTGTCCACAGCACGGCCACATACTTTCTCCCCATTGTCTTTCTCCCCGTAATTACTTCCTTTCCTCTGCTCCGAATAAATACCCAGATCAACTAAGCACCAGGGTCCCCTCATACCCAAGGAGGTCTCCTCAGTGTGGGCTATTTCCTGCCAGCCCTGTACTAAAGACCAGTTCTTAGTTCATGAAGTTTGACAGTTGAGAGAGGAACTCGTCCCTGGGTGCTTCCTGCCACCTGCCATCCCGACCAGATTAAGCCCATTCTCCAAATGCCTCCCCTGAGTTCCCCCTGAACTTTCTCTGGAGAGCTTAGGAGTTCAACTTGGTCTGCCCAGGCAACATACAACTAACTGTCGGTTCCCCCAAAGGCTCCTCTTGACTTGCAAAGTCTTCTCCTCCCAACTTCAGTGAATTCATCTCTGGTCTTCAATTTCCCATCCCAGGTGCCTAGCTACGAGCCTTCCTGAGTAGCTCAGGGATGGTGACATGAGATCTTTGCTTTGTTTCATTTTAGTTATGTGGGTTCAGTCCAATTTGTCTCCTTTTCTGAATATTTGAAAAGAAGGCAGTGATATGAGGGCCTCCAACCCACAGCTGGCCCTGGTCTCCCTGGAACCCCTTGCCTACATCCTGCCCACCCACAAACAGCGATGGAAGGTCTCTCATCCTGGGTCTACCACTGGAACTAGAGGTCAGGGAGCTGAGAACGCCAATGAGAAGAGCATTTGCTGAAAATCTGTCCACCGAGAACAGCCAGGCAGGTGGAATTAACAGACCGACAAACACAGGAACAAAGTCCTGCTTCTGTAAAGGTCGTAAGTCAGCTAAGTATAGACTGTCACCAAGTCTCTCCTATATATAAGTGCTGCCACTTCAGCCAGCTGTCAGCCTCTCAGGCAGGAGCTGAGTGATGTCCCAGCCTCCCCGGGCCCAGAGCAGGAAGCCAGCTCTCAGCTGAGGTAGAGAGCGAGGCCTCTGGACACCATCTGGCCCCACACCACTGCCCTCTGGGCCCCACGCTCCGGATCATCTTTCTCCAAGGTCCCCCTTTTCCTCTTCTAAGGATGTCGCCTGCTGCTTCTCAGTGCCCTAGAGTTCTAAAAGCGTAAAAGTCTCACCAAGGGGACAAAACTGGCCATTCTTGCTCCCCGCCCCCCAGGCTGTCTTATTTTCCTCCATCTGCCTGGATCTCCAGATCCTCACAACTCAACTCCCCTCGTGGTACAGCTCCATGCACACGGCCTGCATCAGCGAGACTTTGTCAAGATGCCCCTTCTCCGCCAAGTCTTCCAGACAAGCCTCACGGGCAGTCTCAGGCAGAGACTCCCCACCATTTAACCCAGCACTGCCTCTTCTCTCCCTCACCATGAACCCCCAGTCTGCTGAGCTCCAGGAAAGAAGAGACCCCATCCACCTCAGCCTTTCTTACTCCCTCCCCCCAGACCTCTGAAGCTGACCTCTGATGCCTTTCCCCCTGCAGAGAGAGACTCCGGTGAACATGAGGAGCCCACTACCTCCGAGGTGACCGAAGAGACCTACTCGCCCAAGATCTTCAGACCCAAGCACACCCGCATCTCTGAGATGAAGGCCGAGGCTGTGAAGAAGGACCGCAGGAAGAAGCTGACCCAGTCCAAGTTTGTGGGCGGAGCCGAGAACACCGCCCACCCTCGGGTCACTTCCGCATCTGAGATGAGACAGGAGTCTGAGCAGGTGGGTTACTGTCTTAGTTACTATTCTCTCGCTGCTGGGGCAAACACCCGACACTCAAGATGAAGGAAGGAAAGGTTTATTTAGCTCACAGTTACTGGAGGTTTCAGTCCATACTCGGCTGGCCCAAGGCTGGGTGGAACAGTACAGAGAGCATCCAGTTCATGGCAGCGGAAACAGCAACAACGGCCACAGAGGCAATGGGACAACCAAGGGAGCAGAGAGCAACAGCCTAGTCTGTCTCTCTGTCTCTCTTTATAGTACATTCAGGCTCTCCACCTCAGGCTATCTGCCTTAGGTTACACCCATAATCCCAGAAGTACTTAAAGCACATAATACCAGGGATCATGGATCAAGTCTCAAACTCTAGATCAGCACTAAAACACATAATCCCAGTGACTCATGAGTCAAGGGTCAATCTATACAAGTCCCAGCCCAATGGCTGCATGACACTTTGGAGGGACAACTAGACATAAACCATAACCGTTACGTAACAAGGACCGATTAGTTATGGAGGAAGCTCAGTTTAGGATTCAGGAAAGTAATTTCTGGAGCTTGCTTGTATCAGGTCTGAGAGCTTGTCCAGGTGAGTGAGAGTAAAAGTACATTACTCAGGAAGGTGCCTGCCGGGACAGTGTCTGGCAGGTGTGCGATCCCGGGCTCTGTGTCCAGCCCTAAGGAGAGGTCCTAGAGCGTCCAGAGACAACGGCCTCTGAGGGGGATTGCTCAGCAGGACTGAAAAGCTGCAGGAGGGAGGCCTATGAAACAAAAGTGAAAAGAGGAGCCTGCGCTCGGCAAGTATAGACTATAGTACCACTCCCCAGGGAGCTGAGAGGGAGGAAGGAACTCTGAAAGCAGCTGATTAGAGCTCAGATGGTGACTTTGGAGCTGGGCATGGTGACTGGCTCCACCTGTAATTCCAGCACTTGGGAGGCTGAGGCAAGAGGATCAGTGTGAGTTCAAGACCAGGCTGGGCTACAAAAGTGAGCTCAAGGCCAGCCTGAACTGCATAATGAGACCTTGTCTCAAAAAGACAAAAAAAAAAAAAAAGATGGTGACTTTGGAGCCCATACCTGGACCATCCACCTGTACATCAGGGTGGTCTGCCCTTGGGTTCTGCCTGCCTCTCATCCCTCCTGTCCACACAGGGCCCCTGCCGCAGGCACATGGAAGCTTCCCTGCAGGAGATCAAGGCGAGCCCACGCATGGTGCCCCGCGCCGTGTACCTGCCCAACTGTGACCGCAAGGGATTCTACAAGAGAAAGCAGGTACATTCCCCTGTGCAGCCTCCTAGGCTCGGACTTACTCTGGCAGCCCCCGGGGACTACCACCTCACACAGGCGGCTGAGCTTTCTACCATCAGTGACGTAGTGTTAAGGGGCCAGGGAGATAGCTCAGTAGAACAAGTGCCTTCCTGGCAAGTGCAGGGTCCTGAGTTCAATCCCTGACACTGGAAAGAAAAAAAAAAAAAAAAAAAAAAAAAAGATGCAGTCGTTCCTGAATTTCCAAACTCTGCTCATATGCTGAAATCATTATCATCCTGGCCCCTCCTGTTATAAATTTCAGCTTTTCACAAATCCACCTTATCTACATGAATTCGTAGGAGAAAACTTTGTAACATTCCCTCAGGTTATATATTGTCTGTGTTCCTTAAGTTTCTTTCTTGTACTCACATACACACACACACACACACACACATACACAGGTACACACACAGGCACACACAGAGGACTCTGTGTTTCAGTTGAAATCACTTCATGTTCCTCACAGCCAGACTACCCTCCTGTCACCCCACTTTCAGAACTTAACTCTGGGATGGCTCCCAAGCTTCCAAGATCACAAAACAGCCCCTGGGGGCCCCTTAAAGTGCTGGTTTTACCTTTAAAGAGCACTGAGGGTTTTACAGTTCTCACAAGTTCCCAGAGGACCCTGAGGCTACCTAAAGGAAACCCCACCTAAGTCAGCAGTGAAAAGCCAGGCAATGATAGGGTTCACCTCCGCGGTGCCACTGGCTCGCTGTGTCCCCTGGGTTCTGTTGTTGAAAGTTTCTGGACCTTCCACTTTTCATGCAGAGGGGACACTAGCTGCCCTAGTGGAGTCTACCACGGGAACTTAGAACAGCCCCTGCCATGCACGGAGGGCTGAGCAGTGTCTGGCACACGATAAATTAGCCACCGTGGAGCCTGCAGTAGCACTCATCTCTGGGGACACCAGGTCTGCAGGAGAGGCGGGCACAGCTCCATCAACTCCCTGGGGATGAGAGCTTGTCTTGGGGTAGGGAAGAGGGGGGAGACAGGGCCAGGGCCTTCGATGCAGCACCCTCACTTCTCTTGCTCCCAATACTTCAGTGCAAGCCTTCCCGTGGCCGCAAACGTGGCATCTGCTGGTGCGTGGACAAGTACGGGATGAAGCTGCCAGGCATGGAGTATGTGGACGGGGACTTTCAGTGCCACACCTTCGACAACAGCAACGTTGAGTGATGCGTCCCCCCTCCCCCACCTTCCCCCTCCCACTCCCACCCCCCACTTCCAGCCATCGCCCCCCTCCACCCCAGGACGCCACTCATTTCATCTCATTTAAGGGAAAATATATATGATATATACATATATATATCTATATTTGAGGAAACTGAGGACCTCGGAATCTCTAGCAAGGGCTCAACTTTGAAAATGGCAACAACAGAGGCGCAAACAGATGAGGAGACGCCCCTCCTCCCCTTGGCAATGGTTTTCCTTTTGAGGCAAGTTGAGAGAACAGAGAAGGGAAAAGAAGAGCAGGCGGGAGAGAAGGGAAGGAAGTGTGCAGGAGAGAGGGAAGGACGGACAGGGTTACAGGACGGACAGATGAGTGGAGCATGGGCAGAAAGGAAAGCGCGGGGACGGGCCTGGACACAGCCTGGCCTCGCCCCGGGGAGAGCATGGGGCCTAGGCCCAAGATTCGACATTGGTAACACCCTGGAGTTTTTGTAGTTTGTATCGGGCAGAAAGGAAAAGGTGGAACGCGTCAGAGCCTCTTTCAAGCTGTCTCTTCCTCCGGCCACAAGGGGGCACGACTCAGCCCCCACGTCTGCTCTCCTCTTACCCTAGTGGGGTGTCATTTCTCCCCCAAATTTATAGACTAAGATGCATTCCATTCCTCTGAAAATAAGCCAAATTCATAATTGAGTGGAATTAGGTTCTCCCAAGAAGATCCATAAACCTGAAACATGGACACATACTGCACGCCTCTCGCATATCTTGGCCGTGAACACACCCCGCACTAGCAAGGCTTGTTCTTCTGGTGACCTGAAGAGTTGCTGAGGCGCTAGGCTAGCCCCGTGTCCTTCCACCCCCAGCTAGCTCAGCAGCCACCGTGGAGGGAGATAAGCTCAAGAAGCAAAATAAACAAAGTGGGCTCGTGTCTGTCTACAAGCCTCCCTGTGTAGGCACAGAGATCTATTTTCTTCTTTTTTTCTTGCTTTCTTACTCTTCAGAGTAGTTCCTACGGGCGCATTGAGGGGCTTCCTCGTTCTGGGAAGACCCACATCCTCTACCATAACTCAAGACATAAACTTTGCCTGCCTCTAGCCTGGGCTTTCCCATGAGCTGAGAACTCGGCCCTTGTGGGTTTCTAAGGATTTCCCACGTGTGTTCACCAAGGCGGGGAGCTGCCAGGACTCGGTGGTGTGTGCAGCACTCTGCCCAGCCATCCCGTCCCCATCCTCAAACCCGCAGAATGTAAGTGCCCCTGGGGCCACGCCCATGAAGCCCCACAGGCCTAAGTTGGACCCACTCTCCTACGCTGGCCTGTTGGCTTGCATCTAGACAGCCCTGCATCTCATAGAGCAGGAAAGAGGCTGACGAGAGAGACGGCAAGCGGGGAGATGGCAGGGAAGTGGTTTCCAAAGAGGACAACACTCAGTGGAGCAGCAGAACAGCGGGCCAGAGGTACAGAAAAGCAGCCGAGAGAAGGGAAGTCGATAGGAGTCTCCTTGGCTCCCCCAGTGGGATTCAAGAGGAAGGAGAGAGGAAAAAGAGGAAATAGCTGTGAGGTGGACAGGAGCTCAGGCCGGGCCCCGGAGCCAGCGAAGATGAATGACATTAGGTGAGCGCTATACTGGAGAGGCTGGGTGAGAAGAGGGAACAGGAGACTGGTCTTGCATGCAAAGAGGCAAGACGATGGGCTCGCCTTCAGCCCACCACGAGGGACAAAGCTGAAGCGTCCTTCAAGTTCCTTGTCTGTTCTAGCCAGTTCATGCCTCCGCTGTGGGCTGAAGGAGGGATGGAAGGCCCAGGACGACCTGGAATAGATGCTTCAAAGGTGCTGTCACTTGGCAGCTAGAGTCTGATCCAAAAAAGAATTCCGTTCTCTGCTGACTTCCTCAACCTCAGGGTGACCTCGGGACTGCCCTCTAAGGACGAAGCTAGCCCGCTGGGGAAGGGGACGTGAACATGGGGCGAAGAGGCCCTTTTAGCTGCCAGCACACCTCTGTCCACTCTTTCTTGATGGCACGACACAGCGGAGACCAACTCCAACCACAAACTTGGGGCCACAAAGAGGGACAGCAAGGTAGCGAGCAGGGGACGGCAAGGATCGGAGACGCATCACTACAACACTTGGGGATGTCGCCTGCTCCCCCGGACAGCGGGTGGGAGAGGTGGTTGATCTTCATAAGACAAAAGGGCCCGACGGCGAGGAGGCAGAAAGGACTTGCTGGACCGGCAGGCCAGTGCATTGCAGCCATCTGCACCGCTGTCCCTAAGCCCCCAGCTTGCTTGTCCCTGTGTCCTGGGCCAGTATCCCCAATCTTCCTTCTGCTGTCCTTTTGCATCTTGAGCAGTCATCTAACTGGGCACTGCCCAGAGGATACTGGGGTGCCATTCCCCTAAGAAAAGACTGAGCCACGAACTGCCTACCCCCACTCCCATCAGCCATGGACCTGACCCCTGAGAAGGGCTCCCTCTCTCTCTCCCTCACTGTTTGTGGGACCTTGACCTGGCCTCAGCCCTGACACGGGGTCTTTTGCTGTCAGCCACAGGTAGAAGATGGCAGTATGGCTTACCCTGCCACCAGACTCTTCAGGCTCCCCAAGTTCACTGCTACTCGTACAAAGCCGTACGCCTCTCCAGACTTTCAGGGTAGGGGCAGCTGGCCTCTCCTAGAGAAAGCTGGACTTTGGTGGACAGGTGGGATAAGCCTCTTCAGGGAGAGGTTCTGACCACACCCAGGCTGGGGAGACAGCCATAGGAAGGGGGTCTTGGAAAGAAGAGAGGCCGCCATCCCCTGGCAATAGGGAGAGAAAGTGGCTCAGTGCCGTGAGGACGTGAAGTGGGGAGCAGGGAGTTGGTGGGTCCCAGCTGGGCCTTTGGCCAACCTTCAGCTGCCCTAGAGGCCTCAGACTGGGGCATTTATGGCTGTACCTGCCCCACCCCCAACCCTTCAGGAGGTCTCCCCTCACCCCCCTTGACTCCTGCCTCACTCTGCAGTAGAAAAGATACCTCTGTCTTCCCCCACTACTGCCAGGTAACTGTGAGAGGCCCAGCCAGGACTGATCCTCCTCCCCCAGCCTGCCCTGACCCTCCAGGCAAAGCAGGGCACCTGGAAAGGAAGAGATTCAAATGTTTCTCTGACAGCCAGGCCTAGACAGGCCTGGGGACATCAGCCCCACCTGGGCAAGGAAGGGAGACCGGGAGCCCTCTGTGGTCCTCCCGCTATCCCTCTTGCCCCTTCTTCTCATCACCTCATCTGCCTCCACGTAACCCTGCGAGGCTACTCTGCTCTCACCAGCAGGGCCTCGGCCACACAGGAGCTGGCGTGGCAACTGCCAGGCCCCACTCTGTGGCATGGCCACACCCGCTCTCCATCTTTCAACTCAGAACCCTAAAGGGCTCCAGGTCCACATGTGGACCTGAGAGAGGAGTGGGCCAGCAAAAAGAGACCCTTTAGTCTCAGAGAGGAACCTCCGGCTTCCAAGAGAAAGGAGGCCATTTTGAGACCAGGAAATGAATAGGATTTCGCCAACCAGCAACCTGGGTGTCGTACTGTCTTTATTTTTAAAACCACTAAAGTGCAAGACTTATTTTGCACTGTTTCTCCACCTTTTTTTTTTTTTTTTCTTTTAGGTTATAGTTTCTTTTTAAAAACCTACTTTCTTGGTTTTCTAATGGAGTATTTAGTGTAGCCATTTCACAGACTCTGGCCTCCTCTCCTTCAGTCCTCCCAGATGAGGAAAGGGAAGGGGGTGGGACAGAGGGGACAAAGCCCCCAGCCGCCCTGCTCCCATTCCCCCTACTTGTCTGGTCCCTGGTCACCAGCCTCAGCCCCATCTCCAACATCACCACTGTCACACAGTAGCCCACATGGATAGTACAGTTGTCAGACAAGATTCCTTCAGATTCCGAGTTGCCTACTGGTTGTTTTTGGTTTCTTTTTTTTTTTTTTTTTTTTTTTTTTTTTAAGACAGCAATAATCACCGCACATATTACTGTAGTTCTTTATTAGTGTTACATACAGCCATACCATAGCTCTGTCCTCTCTTCTTTTTTTTCTGTTTTCAACTAAAAAATAAATGAATAAATAAATGCTCATCTTACTGGTGAAAAGGATGCAAAAATAAACCAACAAACAAAGCAGTTTGTGAAAGAAAACAAAAAAAGCAGGAAAACATAATATCACCTGAATACGAAAGAGCTCAGCTCCTGTTTAGTGTTTTGTACTTAAGGAAATAAAAAGGAAAAAAGAAAAAAAAAAAAAAAAAAAAACCAGAGGATCTCACGTTTTATTAAAAAGTGAAGATTGCTGTATACTATTTATTCAACTTATAATTTATGTTACTCCTTCATCTTTGTCTTTTGTCATGGCAAAGCATTTATTTAATAAAGTTCTGCATCAGTCAGCCTGCGTGGGCTTCCTCCAGGGACACAGGTAGGGGCAAGGTGAGGAGGGCCTGTGACTCTGCTCAGGCCACAAGCCAGAGGGCAAGGGCAACAGGACCAGGTGGGGACCAAGCCCAGGGCAGCTGTTGCTTCAAAGGCGGAGGGCGATGGCCACTGCCCACAAAGTGCCCGCCACGCCCGCAGCACCCCTTCTCCGTTCATTCAGACCTGCCCCTGCCTTGAGCTTGACCCCTCTGTGTCTCCCTTCCAGAAGGCCTGGCCTTCAGGGCTGCCAAGTGAGAGAATGGATTCAAAGCTCTTGGAGGGGCGGGGGAGATAGCTCCGTGGCACAAGTGCCTGACTGGCAAGTGCAAGGTCATGACTTTGAACCCTGGCCCCGCAAAAAAAAAAGAAAAGAAAAAAAAGCTCTTAGAGCTTTAAACCCAAGTTCCATGTTCCACCATTGTAATGGCTGTCACTATTATGGCTGCCGCATCCTCTCAGCTGTTGGTATGAATGAAGTACACTGGTCTCCACTCATTCCTCAACACAGGATGAGTCGCATTTCTAGAACATTTCCCAGTCAGCTAGTTCAGTGACCTGGAAGCTCTTCATTCCTGGGACCCTCCAGCCTGGGTGGATCCTACTTCAGGCTACAACCCAGCTCCCTTTGCTATCTGTGTCTCGTGAGGAGAAAGTCGGCGACACTCAGTCTCCAGCCATGCCCTGCTACCCTCTGCAGTGGTCTCCTTGTGGCCACCTTCACCGGGCCTTTTCCCCAGGCTTTTTTCTGGGTTCTCCGTGGTCCCTTTTCAATCACAATGCCTAGAGCCCTATAAACGCCCTGCTGCCGTCACCCACAAGCCTCCCAGGACATCAGCACAGCTGACTGGTGCAGACGGTGGCACCTCCACTCGTCCTGGCTCAACGATGAGGCCCCAGGGGCCCCAGTGTCCCACGCTGTGAGTCACATGGCAGATAAAGCCATGGGGCACCCCTGGCCCGCCAAGGGCTTGGCCCCTCTCTAGATTCACATCCTTCTAGGGAGACTCAAGCTCTTCCAGTTCCCTCCCCCACAAGGGACCTACACATGTGTTTCTTTTTTTTTTTTTTTCCCTGTTTCAGAACTTTTGTTTGTTAGTTTGTTTATTTTTATGGCTGGCTCAGCCTGCCCTGAGGGCAGGGCTGGCACAGCATGTGGTGCTGGGAATCGAACCGCAGTCCCTGCAGCCACCCAAGCTTTCCTAAGCAGGTGCTTTAGACCACTGAGCCATCCTGCCGAGCCCCTACACATGTGTTTCAGATGCCCAGTCACCAGCCTCTGTCTGCAGTGCCAAACAGTGAAGGTAAAGACCGAGGGTGTAAGAGCTGCAGTGGCATGTGCAGGAGGTAGGCAGGGGACAGAGTCAGGGCACAGGAAGAGAGCCCACGAGAGGCTCGACACACCACGCCCTGGTGGCTCCATCGGAGAACCTGCCACAGCTCCCACACACCTGGAGCAGGGCGAAGAAGCGAAGAAGCGTTCTTCCCCTAGGCCCCTGCGGGCCCCTCACCCTCCAGGTCTCCCAACCCTAGCCCCGCCCACCACTCTCCCATTCCTTCCCTGTCGCCTTCCAACGTCAGTCACCCTCATCCACCCTCCTATGCATAGCATAAAGCCACTTAGCAAACTGCCTCTGGGCTACTCCACCCCTCACCCATGGTCAGGGGACAACCAGGCACCTTGAGGAGCACAGAATCTGCCCGGGGAGCTTGTGGGTTGGGGCGTGGGGTCTACAGCACCCCCTCCCTCTCCTTCCCAATCCAGTGGGCCTGTTTACCCTCCTCAGCAGTCTCACTGTTGTCGTCAGCCACTTAGGGACCCCTCTGAGCCCTGGCACCCAGTGGGTTCCACATCCAAAGTCTAGAATCCCATCCCATTCCTCTTCTACTACTACACTCAGAAAAGTGGGAAAACACTTCAAAGTCAGCATTTTACCCAAGAGAGGCATGGGCCTTTGGCCTCCCGTTTTATTTCTCAACCCAGCGGCCCTCCCCCTCCCCCAGCCCCAGCCCCAGCTCCACCCTCAGCATCCACTCCTCTGCTGCTCCCCTGCCAGCTGCACCTCAGCCTGCGTAAGCACTTCTCTGCTCCCAGTGTGATCTCGCCCCCGCCAGCACCACTGAGCCCTGCTGAGCTTGTGCACAGATCTCACCAGATTTCCCAGGCTCTGTAGGCCCCCAGGGTCCTGCCCAGGAAACACAACCTGGGGCCCCTCACTGGATTCCCTCCTTCCTCCATTCCAGCTTATCTTCCTCTGCAGTGGGATGGGGGTGGGGGATTGGTCAAGAGGGACAGAGGTGAACAGTGGCTTCTAGGTAGAAGTGACAGGGCTCAGTCATGCTGGGGACATCATCTCCACTCAGTGGCCCCCAAGATGCCCCAACTCCGAGTGTCCACAGGTGAGCTCATCCCGTAAGCTCGGGTACTGCGCCTCTCACGTCGCCGTGTATCGCAGCTGGCAAAGTTCAGCACCAACAACAGCAGCACAATTAGGGTGTGACATCCTCCCCCAAGCCATCTACTCCCTCTTCCTCCCTGCTTAGTTACATGTGTCCTCTTCCCCCAGCCGACTTCCACTCCTGTCTCAGACAAAGGTGTCATCATCCAGATTTGTCCAAGCCAGAGCCCTGGCGTCAGCCCTGACTCCTCACCTAACCCCACATCCATAAACCCCCAAGTCCTAGGAATCAGAGGCCTTCCTGACGGCCCTCCAGCCGACCCTCCTCTCCGTCTCTGGGGCCTAGCTCAGGCCTTTCTCAAATCTCGCTGGAGAGCTGCAAATCCTCCTGCCGGGATACCCCATCTCGATGTCTCCTTTGTACATTGTTCTCTGTGCTAGGCAGGCAGATAGATGATGATAATGAAGATGATAGATAGAAAGACAGACAGACAGACAGACAGAGAGACAGAGTCTGTGTGTGGTGCTAGAGACTGAACCCAGGGCTTCATGCATATTAAGTGTTCTACCATCCAGACACATCCTCATCCATTACTATTTTTCTAAATTCTATTTTATGATAGAAACAAGCAAGCTGCCCAGGCTGGCCTCTAATTTGTAACCCTCCTGCCCCAACCTCTCAAGTAGCTGGGATTTTTTTTTTTTTTTTTTAAGTATAACATTCACTGTATTCCTTTCTCAAGAGTTTTCTTCAGTCCATTCAGACCCACTCCTTACATAGGCTTTGCTGGAGGTCACGGGGCAGCAGCAGCAGGTCTAAATCGGGGTGGAGGTGTTCGGTCCTTGCGGGCTTCACGAGATCGATTTCTGACCACTTTGCTGTGAATGGCACAACTGACACAGTGATGCGGCTTCACACACAGCCTGGGAAGCACATAACCATTGAAGACACTCGCTTCGGAAACGTCCCTGACGATGGCGGCCTCCACTATGTTCCAAATGACAAACTTCTTCATGGCCTTACCCTTGGGTACGCACCAGGCGCAGTTCATGCAGCGAATAGGTTGCACATGACCGCAGCCCTTTTTGGCACAACCGCTGTCCTTCTTTTTTCCGTCATCTTGGAAAGGAGGGCCTGAAAGAGCATAGCTGGGATTTTAGGGGCTTCCCCGACACCCTGCATTTTTGCAGTTCACTGTCCAAATTCAGACCCAGTCGAGCCTATCCTGGGCGTAAATTCCCTTCTTGGTCCCTACCAGCTCTTGGTGCAGAGGTCATTAAGTTCTTGCCGAAGGTCTCCTGCCTGGGTTCCTCTTCAGCTGCACCTGGGTTCTTCTCACTTCCTGCCCATAACTGCATGCAGGTCTTGGGCTCCCTGCCTGCCTGCGGACTGAAGGTTTGCACATGTTCCCTGTCTGAGCCCTATCACCAACCCCCCTACACACACCCTGAAACCTTCCTCTCAGATCTGCCTCTGCCTTACACTGCAGCCTTCTTGCACTGTGATGCTAGATAATCACCCTAAGGTGGGGGGGGGACTTCACATGCTGGTCATCCCAGACTGAGGCTCTTTCACTGCAGTGTCAGCCTCAAAAGACAAAAGCCATCATCTTTTTCATCTACATACCCCAAGACCTATCCCAGAGCTCAGGACACTGAAGATTCTATTTCAGCAGCCTTGAGTATACAACAGAAATGATGCCACATTCACAAAAGAACTGTTTCTTAGCCGGGCGTGGTGGCTCACGCCTGTAATCCCAGCACTTGGGAGGCTGAGGCAGGAGGATCGGTGTGAGTTCGAGACCAGCCTGGACTACAAAAGTGAGCTCAAGGCCAGCTTCGACTGCATAGTGAGACCCTGTCTCCAAAAGACAAAAAAAAAAAAAAAAAAAAAAAACTGTTTCAGATATAAAGTATCCCAAGCACCCTTTAAAGATAAGGCTAATGAGATGTATAAAGGTTATAGATGTGCCCCAAATCACACATCTCAAGTAATAAATTTCAGACATATAATTAACAGATTGAGTATCAGGACTCTCCATGCCCGGAAGGGTATAAGACAATGAAAGTAACAATGCTGCCTAATCTGAAAAGAAAGAAGGTAGGAAGGGAGGGAGGGAGGAAAGCCGACTTTCAAGAGATTACAAGGTCTAAACTCAGATGCAGTTCCACATGATACCACATGGTGGCAATAAAGGCTGTTTGAAACGGTCCGGCTACCTACAACTTTAGAAGCCAGGTCTGTTCCCAGGCGAGATTGCCCAGCCTTGTGCCCGAAACTGGCTCAGTTGTAGCTATAGATTCCCTGACCCACGACGCCCCCAGGCAGTGTGGTCTTTAAGTCAGATCCACAAAGTGCTACACACACTGAACATCACCTCTCCCTAAGGACAAGGGGCATGAATGAGCAGAGGCCACAGCTTCTCAGGAGCCCAACGCAGGACGTTCTGGAGTGGACCTATGCCAGGCAGCAGCCTTGACCCCGTAAGACTCCGGGGCCAACTGGGATGGTGTGGACCAACACATGTCTGTCTCAAGCCTGGCTCTGCATCAGAAAAGAGGGCCCTTGCCTGGGCTGCCCCCGCCCAGGGGAACAGGGGCACGCAGAGGATAGGCCCCCAGCATGAGCTGCGGAGTGCTGGCCAGGACTGGGCACCCTGGGCTCAGCCCCTTCTGCTGCCACTCTACCAAAGCGCAGGGAACAGAATGTTACATCCCATAAGGGGACTGCTGCTCTTTCAGGCCCAGGCTCCTACTCCGGCCCCTTTCCAAGCTTCCAGTCCTGGCCAGTAAATTTGGGCTCCTCTAGGGACATTTTCACCTCCTATAAGATGGAGCTAATAAAAGTACTTTTGCTTATTCCTTAAGTGATTAACTGAATATAAAGTGTTACTTCATGGCCTGGTGCAGCCTAACTGGGCCTTCCAGGCAGGCATGCAGGCAGGCATCTCTCTGTTCTCAGACTGCAGGGTTGTTATGCTCCAGGTAAGCTTGTCTCTCTACCTGCTAGATGGAAAGGGGGTTCAGGCTGCAGATATCAAGGCGGGGTAACAGAAAGTGATACCTTTGTTTCCCCATGGCTACCTCCCACTGCGGTGTCCTCTGGATGTGGCAGCTGGGACACAGCCCTACACTCCACCCCTCCTGCTCCTACAGAGGACCAGCGGGGCCTGACGCAGACCAGAAAGCTCTCCTGGGAGTGCAGGTGGGGACGCTGGACACTGGACGCTGAGCACGGCTGCAGCAGGCAGGCCCTTCCCTGGCCTGTCCTCCTCCTTCCCACTGAAGGCAGGGAACTTTGCCAGCAGGTGGCTCCACAAGTCCCTTTCCCAGGAAGACCCCAAAGAAAGACTCAAGCAAGACCATACCTTTTTATTTTTCCTTCCTTTAATCTTAAGCAAAAGAGACATGGGGTTCAAAAATAAAAATTTCTTCTGCCCCCTCCCGAGCCTGTACCCAGCTCCTTCAACGCACCCTCCTCCTTCCCCAGGGAGGCAGGAGGCAGGGGTGTGGGCATCTCCAGCTGTGGAAGGGGAAGGCAGGGGTGGTGCCCAGCTCGATACTGCTCTCCAAATATAAATACACATGTCAAGACGCCTAGGAAATCCTCCACGCCCGCCACTCAAGCACTCTGGGTTTCCGCTGGAGTTTGGAGGGCGCGGGGGCCGGGCACCAGCTGCTAGGTTTTACTGCACCTGCTCAGCCTGCACCCCACCAGCCTCCTGCTGCTCATTGTAGAAAAGATGGCACTCTGGATCCCCCCGGATGGTGGGTGCTCCCTGGATCAGCTTCCCGGTATTGGGGTTCACACACCAGCACTCCCCACGCTGTCCATTCAGAGACATCTTGCACTGAGAAGAGAGAGAAGAATCTGAGTTGAAGGGTGCCTGACGGCCGCCAGGTGGCCTCCTTTCCGCTAGGATTGACTGAACAGCCCGAGGTTGTCCTCGGCCTCCTACACGTTCACTCAGCAGGGCTGAGGCGGACCTGAGCTCCACAGCTACCGGCTCCCAAGCGGTGTTTATGCTGCAGCGCAGGAATGACCGAGGCTATGGAAGATGCCAAGTCAAAGACTGCCTCTATCCTCCAGGAGTTTCCCTTCAGCTGAGGGACCTGGTATTCCGAAGTTTAGTCCCAGTGTGTGGAGAAAAGCAGATGTCAGAACAAGTATGGGGCAGACACCCCGTAGGTAAAATACATACAGAGCATGTGGCTTCTATTTAACCCACATTCCCACCCTGAGTTAGGTACCATATCATCCCCACTTTAGGGATGGTGATCCTGAAGCCTGGACTGGTTAAATAACTCCTCCAAGGTCACACAGCTCAGAAGTGGAGGTGAGCTCCAAACCAGGCATTCCCAGGGCAGGAGTCCCGCCCTTCTCCCCTAAGCTGATCATTATTATGCATTGCTGTGGTTACGCAGAGGCTACAGCCTGGTTTTCCTTTAGAAGAGAGGGCCCTGCTTTCCTAACTCCATGTGAAGTCCTTGGCTTATTACACCTTGGGGGGTAGACATCCAAACTGTTTTAGCAGGGATCTTGGTTGTCACCTAAAATGTCCCCCATAAAGCTAGGTTAAAGGCATGGTAACCAGCTCATGGGCTTTTTTTTTTTTTTAAGAATTTTATTTTATTATTATTTATTTATTTATTTATTTATTTCTTGTTTCAGAGCCTTTATTTGTTTATTCACTCATTTTTTTTATGGCTGGTTCAGCCCGCCCTGAGGGTAGGGCTGGCGCAGCATGTGGTGCTGGGGATTGAATGACGGTCCCTGAAGGCGCCCAAGCTTTAGCAAGCAGGCGCTTTAAGACCACTGAGCCATCCTGCCGGGCCCCATGGGCTTTTTTTTTTTTTGTGGCCCGCTCAGCCCGCCCCGAGGGAAGGGCTGGCACAGCATGTGGTGCCGGGGATCAAACCACGGTCCCTGCAGCCTCCCAAGCTTTCCTAAGCATGCACTTTAGACCACTGAGCCATCCTGCCGAGCCCACTCATGGGCTTTTTGAAGCGCTTAGATTATGGCTTCTAATGAGCTCATGAGGTCATAGCATGTTTGCATTATTTGGGGGTTATGGAAACAGGAGGCGTGGCCAAGCAAGCTGAAGCAGTGCAGGACACAGGTGTGGCCCAGGGGCTCCGTCTGGTCCCTGGGGCCCCTCTCGTCTTCAGTCTTCACTCCTGCTCTCCTCTCTCTGCAACCCTGCCCGACCATTCCCTTCACTTCCTTTGGCTACCTCAGGAGTTTCTTCAGTGTCAGGGAAAGGCTAATGCAAGGTGAAGGAAGTGGGGGAGTGACACCCTCGAGGAATTAGCACTGCATGTCACCTCTGGGCTCCAGGTGTCCATGCACTTGAGGTCAATGCCCTTAAGACCACCCAGAGAGCTTCCTTCCCTCCTTCCTTCCTTTTACAGCGCTGAGGATTGAGCCCTGAGCTATTAGATCCCCAGGCCTTTCTGAGGGCAACCAAGCCTTCAACACAAGCCTCACAGAGGCATTTTAGATAACAATCATAATGTCCTTCTGAAGGGTCAGTCTAGCATTTAAACAACTTGTGTGTCTCCTCACTAATCGTAAGCCAGTGACTTCATTCAAGTCTTGCTAAGTTATGCAGACTGCTTGCAAGCCTCCTGCCACAGCTTCCCAGGGCTCTGGCTTTACAGGCCACACCATTCCAGTCCCAAGCACTGGCCACCACGCCCCACAGGTGAGGCCAGCATGGCATGCTGGGGATCGAATCCTGGTCCCTGTGCTTGCCTAAGCAGGGGCTTCATTCAGTCCACTGAGCTATCTGGCCAGCCCTAGAAATGTAAGTTCTTGATTCCCCATCCGCCACCCTGAGTGAATGGCAGTATCTGGGGTGGGCTCAGGAGTGGCTTCCGGTAATTCCAGTCCTCAGTAAATGCTGAAATGCCTTGATTTAAGGCAGTGGTGATAAATCCACAGCATGTGGCAGTGGTTGTGTATCACCAAAAGCTCTGAAAGGTTCGCCATCACTGAGGTAAATAAATTCTCTTCTCCAGGAAGCTCCTTCCCTCCCTCCTAATCTGGACACTAGGCACCACTGCCAGGAGGCCAAGAGTGGACCTGGCCCTGACCTGCCTGAGGCCAGGGTGAGAGGCCCGACCCTCACCGGCCAGGCTGCTGGCACTGCCATTCTTATGGTTACAGAAACCTGGCTTCCACTTAGCTCTAAGCCTCAGAAAATTACAGGCGAGTGGGGCAGGAGCCAGGCTCGCTGGCACCCAGGGCTGAGGAGGAAGCCGCTCTGGCCCAGTTGGTACCTACACTCACCTGTTTGAGGTTGTACAGGCCGTGCTTGTCACAGTTGGGGATGTGCAAGGAGTAGAGGTGCTCCAGAGGGCCCCTGTCATCTGGAAGGCGCATGGTAGAGATCCGCTCCAGGACCTGGTCCAGTTCCTGCTGGCAGGGGGTCTGCAGGAGGGGACACTTGCAGTAAGAATAATGGGTCCCCAACACACTGGGACCAGATGCAGCCGCAGAAAGTGCATCAGAGGGAAGGGCCCTTCCCAAGGCCACATGGCTGGTAGCTAGGACCAGTGACAACCACCTCCGTGATCTCGCTGGGCCCAACTCACCCTTTGAAAAAACAACCATATATGGATGGGAATTTTCACTCCTGTCCTCCATCTGCAACAGGACAGGAGTGTTGCAGGTCAAAATGTGCTCCACCTGCAAATACTGAATCCACTGGCTGCCTCTACAGTATCCATCTACCGGGCACGACCCAACCTCCATCCCCGGCCTTAACCCAACCAGGGCGCCAAGACCCAAGACAACAAAGCTCAGCTGGGGAGAGGAAGGGAGGACAGTAGGTTTCATCGGGGGAACACACCACCACCAGCACGAGCAAGTTTCCCCTTCCTTGCTGGGATTCATTTTCTTTGCCTACATCCCACACCAGAGGAAAATATCCAAGTTTTAGAAGGAAGAGACTTCAAGAAGCCTTATGTCGTTTGCTTCACAGCCAGAGGTCCCGAAAGGCCTACAGGTTACTACGTTGGTGGTAGTACTAGTGTGTTGCCAATAGGTTGTGCATGGGCTATAGTGGGGTGCCCACCCCAATTATATATAGGATCCCCTTGCATGCATGCCCACCTACAACCAGATCTGACCGCACTGACCCGGGCAGGTGGTGGCCGCAGCTTCTTGGGCTCCTCCAGGCCGAGGTGGTGTTTTCCCCCTTTGCCCATCTGCCGGTGCTGCTCGGTGACTTTCTCCCGGAAGACGGCCAGCTCCTTCATGCCCGACTTGAGGGGCTTCCGGCCAGCACTGCCTCCACCTCCCAGCATGTTCAAGGTCCCATCCACGTGGTTCTCGCCCAGGCTTCCCTCAGAGTGGTCATCACCATTGTCTGCAGAAAGGAAAGAAGAGCTGTAGGGCCCGTTTCCTAGGAGATGGGCTGCCTTAGACTCCTGAGGCTGAGGAGGGCGGAGAAGATGAATAATGACAAGACTTGAGATGAGAAACATCTAGGGAGTGGCAGCTTCGAGTCAGGGCCCACACTTCGCACCTTACACAGCCTGTCCACTTCCGTTTCACAGCAGCTCTTCCATGCTGACAACTAGCATCACCCTTCAACTTTCCAGGCAGAAAGGAGGCTCACGGGGGCCATTCACCCAGCCATGTCACAAGCCTGCTGACTGATGGGTCCATGATCAGAACCCAGGCTCTACAGTCCAGCAAAATGACAAGAATGCTTCTGTTCTGCCTCCATCCTTTAAGGCTGGACAAAGCAGAGGAGCACAGAAGGCCAAGTACTCTTACAAGGCCCTCAGCTTGGGACAGGATTATGTCCTTCCTAGTGTCCAGATTCAGCTATCACTAAGGCCACGTTCAATTTCCTCATCCCTTATGGTCTAAAAGTGCAGACTCGGTTTGTTTTTGTTTTGTTTTAGTGCCACAAAACTTATTGAGCCACAGCATGCCTGGCAAGGGAAGGTTAAGATAGAGCCACACTGCCAGCCACAGCAGCCTACAGCACTCCACTCATTCACGTGACAGTCTGCCTAATGCCAAGGAATTCCCATGATGCTTTGTTCCTGGGCTGCTAGACACTACCCTCCTGACTCTTCTGTGTCCATGTCTACAGTACCTGTGTGCTACACCCCATCCTTGCTACCTTGAGTGTCCTAAGTAACTGCTTATCCCAGGGCATGGAGTCCCATCAAGATGTCTGTCTGAGAAGCATTCTTTAAGTCTCTTTAGATCTTTGTAAAACTATTTTGTGCCCAACCCAGGTGGGGAGGACCTTGAGAGAATGCCCAGATACCAAAGTCTCAGGGCCCGGTGGGATGGCTCAGTGGTCTAAAGCACCTGCTTAGGCAAGCTTAGGTGGCTGCAGGGAGCGCAGCTGGATCCCCCGGACCACATGCTGTGCTGGCCCTGCCCTCAGGGTGGGCTGAGCCAGCCATAAAAATAAATAAATAAACAAAAGTTCTGGGGGAAAAAAATTCTTTAAAGAAAAAACAAGGGGGGGCCGACGGGATGGCTCAGTGGTCTAAAGCACCTGCTTGGGAAAGCTTGGGCAGCTTCAGGGACCGCGGTTTGATCCCCGGCACCACATGCTGCGCCAGCCCTGCTCTCGGGGCGGGCTGAGCCGGCCATAAAAATGAGTGAATAGGGGCTGGGGAGATAGCTCTGTGGCACAAGTGCCTATCTGCAAGTGCAAGGTCGTGAGTTCAAACCCCAGTCCCGGAAAAAAAAAAAAAAAA
>PVJA010004698.1:21341-39471 GCA_004027025.1 Myocastor coypus | reverse complement strand
AGTAGGTCATCGGGTGCAGTTCTAGCAAGGGAGACGAGACAAGTCCCAGCAACCCCTAGGAGAGTGAGGCGTGCAACAGCTCAGCCCTAGGCACACAGAGACCAGGAGTGACGGAGCCCTAGAGCCCACCATCCTTGACCACAAGACGTAGCAGATTCCCACAAGGTCTGGGTGGTGCAAAGGGGATGGTTTTCATCCAATCACAGATTTTTCTTTTCTACTTTAATAAACCTTCAAAAATGCAACAGTCCCAATCATGAAAAGAAATCATGCTTGGGGCCCGGCGGGATGGCTCAGTGGTCTAAAGCGCCTGCTTGGGAAAGCTTGGGCGGCTTCAGGGACCGCGGTTCGATCCCGGCACCACATGCTGCGCCAGCCCTGCCCTCAGGACGGGCTGAGCCGGCCATTAAAATGAGTGAATAAACAAACAAAGGTTCAGAAACAAGAAAAAAAATAAATAAAATTTAAAAAAAAGAAAGAAAAGAAAAGAAATCATGCTTACAATATGTCTATACACAGGGGTTTGAGGCAAAGCACACCATACATGGTGGTGGCCCCTTCTGAACTTCTGTACGTGGTATCAGGCTCCTCCAGGGCCCTCTCCTGAGCAGCGTCAGATGGTGCAAAGGGCTGGCATTTGCTGGACAAGGACAGCTGCAGTGGCCCGAGTTGTGACCTATGCGTTGTGTTTGGGTAAGGAACATGGGGGCACCTCCTCTATGCCACACACACAGCACTGGCTCAGTGGTGACTGCACCTTCCTCCCCTGCCCTCCCAGCCTGGCTTAACACCTGGTTTGTTTTCAGGGGCTACCCCAGCACCCAGGGCACCACTGCTGCCTGAAGGGCACATGCTCAGGCTACACCCCACACCCCAACTCTGCCCCTTTCCCTAGCCTCTGAATTGCCTCTCCATGCCCTGGAAATTGTTGCATTCACATAACTACTGAGAGAAAGAATGTTGTAGGTAAAACAGTTAAAATTACTTGGAACAGAAACTACCCATGCTGCTGGCGGTAATCACCTCGATGACAATGACGAGGATGACCGTCCCTGTTCTCTGCTCCCTCAGCACTGTATAATAACCTGAACAGCAACCCGGAAGCAAGGGAAGACAAGACAGAGCATCAAAATGGCTGTGGCTACATCTTCTTCCACAGAAGTCAAGGAGGAATCCTGACAGTACCCATCAATATGGCTCCAGTAAGCCTGGCTTCTGGATGTCACCGTTCAAGGTCCTCACAGGGTAAAGTTGAAACAAAATTAAAAGGAGAAAAAAGAAACACACATGGACAGTGGACACTAAGAAAAAATAAGAACTCGAGACATGCTGCACATGGCAAACAATTCCACACCCATCCAAGACCCCTGGTTTTGCAGCCCACAGCAAAAATTACACTGATGTGATACCTTCGGACATCATAAGGGAGGGTCAAGAATTCAGTACATAGAACGATTTCTTTCCAAAATGTTAAAATTTAGAAAAGCAAGCCTTGAAAATTTTAAACATTATAAACCCCTGGAAACCCGAAAAGTTCTTCTATTAGAATGGCTATTTTCCCAGGGCTGCTAGGCATCCTGAATTTTCCCATACACCAAGCAAGATTAAATCCTGTTCTAGATGCCCCAGAAACATCAGGAAAGTTAGTCTAGGGTTCAGTGACTGCACCCTGGCTGGAGAGGGCTCCTGTGCCACCCAAGCTCAGTCCGACCCAATCTCCTCTCCTCACCCATCCTGTTCCTCCTTTCTTTCCTTGAGGTGAGGAGCAGCAGGAACTCAAAAGACACCAGAAGACTCAAGTTTCCCTGTTCTACGGCCACTAGGTTTCCCAGAACAGGACACCAAGTCACTCCATCATGCTACAGATTTCTTGTGCTACCAGCTCTAAGAGGGATCCTCTCTTGGGCCAAGCATGAAGACCATCACCCCTGCCATCTTCAGATGGCCCAGGGGGAAAAAGCCAGCAAAGTCTGAGAGGGGCCAAACCTAGAAACTAAACAGGACCACGCAGATGCTGGCCCAGGGTGGGCTGACTCAGCCCCCTCACTGTCCCAGGCTTGCTGGGCTTGTTTCTCTGTGCCTAGACTTGGTGACAAGTTCCCTGCTTCTCCCCTATGGCAGCAGAGATCAGGCTCCACACCAGACCTTCCCAGACATCCAGGACCCAAGTAAAATAGACAAAATAGGGACGGTGAGGCTGGAGTCAAGAGAGCCTGTCTCTGCAAAGGCTACAGTTACAAGCTCTCTTGGGAAAGCAGCAGAGCTGGCTAGAGCCACCTTGGAGTTGTGGAGAAAGCTCCAGGTACCCAAGCCTAGTGCCTGAAACATCCTCTGGGACTGAAGTTTCTCAAGCACAGCATAACCAGCAATTGGAACAGATATCATTTTGTCATTGGGCTGTCCCGGGCATTACAGGATGCTTGCTGGTAGGCATCCCTGGCCTCTACCACATAACACCACTAGCGCCAGGTGACAACCAAAACTGTCCTTACTGCCGACCTGTCTAGGAGGCAAAAACCAGGCCTAGCCATATTCTGGAGTCAGTGGTGATCCAGAGGCCTGGCCCGCAGCCTAAGTGGCTCTGGACTCCACTCCACGAGCTTCTCCAGTACCCTCCATCCCCCAGCTACAGGGCCCACGGCTCCTTGGGATGGGTGCCAGGGCCCCCCTGAGCATGGCAGAGCACTCAGCCTGCTGTCCTCGCTTCCCTCAGCCCCCCTGGGTACTTGTACCACAGACAGCAGCCCGAGAAGCATCCCGAGTTCTCAAGCTTACCCCAACACTTTCAGCTCAGAAGCCCCTGCGCCAACCCTGCAACCAAGGGCACAGGGAACATCATGCACAGGCCCAAGCCTGGCTTGAGGCTGCAGGCCAGGCCAACCTGGCCATCAGACACCATAGGTACAGGGCTTAAGGGCTTAGAAAATGTTTTCACTTATTGCAAATTTTAAACAAAGAACTTTTGGGCCAGCAGGCTGGTTCAACAGTCTAAAGCACCTGCTTAGGAGGAAAGCTTAGACAACCACAGCGACCGAGGTTCAATCCCCAGCACCACATGCTATACCAGCCCTACCCTGAGGGGCAGGCTGGCTGGACCATAATATATATTTAAAAAAAAAAAAAAAAAAAAAAAACTTTTAAGTTGAAAAGGATTAATGTGAAGGTGATAATGGGACCCTGGCTGCAGGCCCCAGGTGAACAGGAGTCCACAGGCAGTTTTCTCTTAGGACAGGATCGTCTTAGAACAGGACGGCCCCAATGTCTCTGAGGTGAAGGTCAACCTGTCCACTCCCAGAGGCCACCTGGATGCAAAGGTATGTTTCGTTCCATTCCTCTATTGATCTTGCCACCGCCAACAAACAAGCCAATATGATGGGGAAATCAGTGGGCCGTGTTTGCGGACACAGGCTCTTTTCAGAGGCTGTGCAGCATCCAGTGCTGTCTCTGGAACAGGCTTTGTGACCCAAGTCCAGTAGCTGTCACTGCATGCAGTTACAAGCCAAAGGCCAGGGAAGAGAAATTTGGACTGGACCGAGCTGAAAAAGGAAAGTAGGCTGAGAAAAGTGTCCATGCCATGCTACCTGAAGAGGTTCAAGGATGCAGGCCCCACGTCTAATGGACTACGTCTGATTCTAGCTTTTTTTTTCTTGCTTCAGAACTTTTGCTTATTATTTTTATGGCCAGCTCAGCCTGCCCTGAGGGCAGGGCTGGCACAGCATGTGGTGCTGGGGATCGAAACGCGGTCCCTGCAGCCGCCCAAGCTTTCCTAAGCAGGTGCTTTTAGACCACTGAGCCATCCTGCCAGGCCCCGATTCTAGCTTTAGACCACTGAGCCATCCTGCCGGGCCCTGATTCTAGCTTTTTTACCTGGCTTTGTAACCCTGAGTAACTTAGTTAACTAAGCTCTACACCATGATTGCTCATCCGTACAAAGCAGGCAAATGGCATCCAGCTCTAGAGTATCCAGCTCTAGCATCCAGCTCGGCAAATGCCTGAGCCTACAGCAACACCTGGGGCTGCTTTTGGCTGCTCCCCACTCCCCACAAACACACACAGTCAGATAAGGACCACAACTAAGTCCCTCTCATACATTCTCAGAGAGGCAACAGAAGCAATCTTCAAAAAAACATTCCAGATGTGGAACTCCAGCTAGAGTTGGAATTTTCCCTCAGAGCAAAAATACCAAGCTGTACTTTTTTCTGCCTAAGAGAGCGCCAGAATAATATTTATGAAGCAACCACTTATGTATGCAGCTCTGCAGGCTTCAGTACAGAGGTCACTATAAGAAACAATTCTTGGCCAGGCAGGGTGGTTCATGCCTGTAATCCCCGAAGTGGAGAGGCTGAGGCAGGCAGATGGCAAGCTTGAGGCCAACCTAAGCAAATGACATGCTCAGTGACTGAGCAAGAACCTGCTTGGGGATAAAAATATATTAAAGCATTGGTGCTATAGGTCAGAGTGGTAGCCCTAGGTTCAATTCCCAGAACAAGAAAGGAAAAAATGTGGGGGAAGAAGAGTGAACATCAGGAGGCCCGGCGGGATGGCTTGGTGGTCTAAAGCGCCTGCTTAGGAAAGTTTGGACGGCTGCAGGGACCACCGTTCGATCCCAGCACCACATGCTGCACCAGCCCTGCCCTCAGGGCAGGCTGAGCCGGCCATAAAAATAAATAAACAAGCAAAAGTTCTGAAACAAAAAAAAAAATAATAAAAAAGAATAGTGAACATCAGTTCTTAGCAACGCAAATGGCATCGTCACACAGGGCTTCAGATGTAGAAATGACTGACTGGGACCTCCAGAGCCCCTTCCAGGGACCCAGAAGCATTAGCTCCTCTGCCCTATGAGATGGGCCCACAATGACCAAGGCACTTCAGGATTACACACAGCTCATGCTTTTCCCAGAAGGGAGACCACAGAGCTGATACCCCCAGGGCCACTGAAAAGGGCTGAAGAACAGGGGCACTGCCATCCTCCCTACCCTGGTTGTTGCCACTCATTTCTACCCCAGAAACCTTGACTGGCATCTGGAATGAGAAGAAAAGGATCCTCGGTCCCACTGCAGAGACAACAAAGCTAAGTCCCAAGAGGACTGACTGCCACCTGGACCTATCAGAGCAAATGCATTGTGCTATTATCTAAGGTGCATGTGGCCACCCACCGTCCTCTGACCCATGATTGCTAACCTAGTCCCATGGCCAGCTGGCCGAAACCCCAGGAGACACAGCTTTTATCAGGCACATTCTAGTGCCCGAACTTCATTTGGGCATATTCCTTTTCCCGGTCTCATCTTGCTGGCTAGCACCAATGGCCTTACTTGCCCTGTCAAATCCTTGCAATAACACTGGGAGAAACAATATCCTCGGCAGGGAAGAACCCACTAACAGCTTCAAGTGGGCAGAAGGCACCAGCACTCATGCCCCAAGTTCCAACGTTGCTGTTTATATCAGTCATCCATCATTTGGCCATATCTTTTTTTTTTTTTAATTTTTAATTTTTTTTCTTGTTTCAGAACTTTTGTTTGTTTATTTATTTTCAGGGCCGGCTCAGCCTGCTCTGAGCGCAGGGCTGGTGCAGCATGTGGTGCCGGGGATCGAACTGCAGTCCCTGAAGCCGCCTAAGCTTTCCTAAGCAGACACTTTAGACCACTGAGCCATCCTGCAGGGCCCATTTGGTCATATCTTTAAATCTCTCTGAGCTCTTTTTAAATTTCTTTTCTTTCTAATGTGTTGGTACAGGATCTCCCTATGCAGCTCAGACTCAGTGCTCCTCCTGTTTTCAGCCTCCTCAGTGCTGGGTTTACAGGCACGTGCCACCACACCCGGTCCCTGCATGATGCCAGATTAAACCACAGGCCCTGCACTTACCTAAGTAGGCACTTAGTCCACTGAGCTATCTCACTGGCCCTTCTTTTAAGTTTAATAGACCACGCTTGCTTTAAATAACAGCTACTAAATGGGGTACATTGCTATCTTCACTCAAACTCATTGTGAGCAAACTGAAACTTTAGAAGCAATGGGGAATAATCTATTTTTTGAGTTGATAAATGTATGTAGGTATCTAATCTACAGATTGGATCAACTGCACTGAAAAATGAATTATAAGTAAATTCTTCAATACTAACCACTTGGCTATCTTCTTCTGATTTATTTTTAATTTTTTTATTTATTTTCTTGTTTCAGAACCTTTGTTTGTTTATTCACTCATTTTCATGGCCGGCTCAGCCCACCCCGAGGGCAGGGCTGGCGCAGCATGTGGTGCCGGGGATCGAACCGTGGTCCCTGAAGCTGCCCAAACTTTACCAAGCAGGCGCTTTAGACCACTGAGCCATCCCGCCGGGCCCCTCTTCTTCTGATTTAATGTTGTCAACTGCTTAAACTGTTTCTTCTCTCCATGCTGGGAATTGAACCCAGAGCCTCATGCCTATTAGGTACACACTCTAGCACTGCGCTAATAGCTTCAGCCCTCTAATACCCCCTCATCCCCAAGGGGCCTTGTATCAGGCGCAGGTTTTGTTTGTTTGTTTGTTTGCAGGACTGGGAATTGAACTCAGGCCCTTTCACTTATTCTGAGCTATTCCCCCAGCCCCTCAGATGGAAGTTTTGAAGTTTCGTGGTCTGTTTTTTCTCTGGTTTTGCTCATTTTCCCTCCAGTTCTCAGGATTAAACTCAGGCCCTCACACATGTTAAGCATACACTCTTCCACTGAACCCCTTGGGGAGCTTTCGGGTTAGTTCAGTAGTTAAGCGCCTGCACAGGAAATCCCAGTCAGGCACAGGAACAGTGGTTCAATCCCCACACCTACCCTTAAGGGAGCCTGAGCCAGCCAAAAAAACAAGCCCTTACCGCCGAACCCCATCTCCAGCCAGCTGTTTGCTTAGGGTTATGTTGCTAAATATTAAAGCTCATTGCGGGGCCCAGCGGGATGGCTCAGTGGTCTAAAGCGCCTGCTTGGGAAAGCTTGAGCGGATTCAGGGACCTCGGTTCGATCCCCGGCACCACATGCTGCGCCAGCCCTGCCCTCTGGGCGGGCTAAGCCAGCCATAAAAAAAATGAGTGAATAAACAAAGGTTCTGAAATAAGAAAAAAATAAAAAATAAAAAATAAAGCTCATTGCTATTTGACAGAAGTCCTTGGACAAGATTGGATTCAGCTAAATTATTATTTTTCAATTTTTAGAGCAAGGGGAGAAGAGCAGAGGTTCAAAAATGCTACATCTAGAAGGACACACTTGCCAACACACAGGAAAATGGGTTTGTTGGGAAAAGTTGAGGATTCAAAACCAGTCCCCTGTGGCCAGGGAGAGCTCAGCAGCACAAGTGCCTGCCTGAAAAGTGCAAGGTCGTGAGTTCAAACCCCGGTCCCACAAAAAAAAAAAAACATAAGCCCCTTTGTAATTGCCGACAGCAGCCTGCAAATTCTACCTACGTGGCTCCAGTGTTCCCTAACATAGCCATGAACAGGCTGGGACTAACATGTAGGTCATGCTGCGGATAGTTAGAAAGGGGTCCTGTTTGTTGTTTTTTGTAGCTAAATTTTAACCTGAAGACCTCAGTCTCTCTGGGTGAGTGACACTGTTTATGTGTCTTCCCCTCACCGGTTTTTTTTTCAAAAGGTCAGAGGCAATAGTCAGCCCTGGGCTCTGTGCTAGAACTCTGAATGGCATGCTGGAGTGTCTGCCTGGTGTCGCCGGCCCCCAGAACACATTCAAGCTTGGTCACTGACCTTCTCCCAGGCTGTAGGCCCAGCGGTCCTCTGCTGTAGTCCAGCTTCATTCTGAGTTCCTTTCCTCTGACCCTTCCTTAGACTCTTAGCCAACAAACCAGCTGCCATCTGAGCGCCTCTTGTGAGGTAAAGGCTCTGTGAATGTTTCAGATCCAGGGCTCTCCTGGGCACCCGATCCGGGTCTCATCTTGTAGCTCTCACAGGTTTTACCACCTCACTGGGTATTGAAGAGCTCAAAAAATTGTCAAGTGGAAAGCCAAATAAGCAATGTTCACATTGCAAAGAAGCCCCACAAAATGATGAAGCCTGAGAAAGCACACATTGAGCACCAAGCCGTGGAATCCTTTCCATGCCTAAATTCCTAGGGGAGTGAATTTCCTCGGGACACCAACTCTTACAACGCCTAAGTGATTCTGCCATGACAGGAAGACCAGTGCTAGCCAGAGCACCAAGGACTAAGATCCACCCTGCACCCAGATTTGACTATCCCAGGTTTCTGATGCCACAGGATGTTGCGCCCAGTTAGGCTTCACGTCCTCCTTTGAGGGCTCAGGGGTTAGATGAGATCAGTAGTTTCCAAACAAAGCTGTCCACCAGAAATCATCTCAAGAACTTGCTAAAAATAGCAAGTCCCAGGCTCAGCCCCTGAGATTCAGAAACAGCAAGCCTGGGCAAAGGCCAAAGAATCTGGGGGTTTTTTTGGGGTTTTTTTTTTTTTTTTTTTTTTGGTTTTTATTTTTGTCTTTTTGAGACAGGGTCTCGATATGAAGTTGAGGCTGGGCTTGAGCTCACTTTGTAGCCCAGGCTGGTCTCGAACTCGCACTGATCCTCCTGCCTCAGCCTCCCGAGTGCTGGGATTACAGGCATGAACCACCATGCCGGGCTAGAATATGTATTTTGAACAAGGCACTCCACACTCCAGCACTTCCAGGACTTCCAATGCTTTATGCTTCTCTCTTCTGCCCAGGTTTCCGGGAGAACTTGCTAAGGGAAGAATAGTGCTTCATTTCTTTTTCAAGACATATGGCCTGAGGCGGATGACGCAGCTCCGTGGTAGCCTTTGTTTTCCCAGTGTCCGTAGGCTCTGTGTTTGATCTTCAGCAAGAGCAAGAATGGGGTGAACCTACAGTTCTCTAAGCAAACTCCTACGCATAAGCTCTTTCCACCTACTGGCTCTCAGGCTTGTAAACAATATGGGCCATACGCAGAGGGGCTCTCGTCTAGGCTACGGGCCGCAAGCAGATTGCTAGAGCATGCCCTGACATCACCATCTCATCTGGGGCTCCCCTGAGTGAGCAGAAACAGAGAAGCCTCTCCAGAGCCTCCCTGCCTACCCACACTCTAAAGGACGGCTTTATAAACACCAGGGTCATTCCTGGAATCGCGAAGACCTGGGGAGGGTCAGGGCTGAGGCAGACAGCTTGAGAAAACAAAAACAGGCTCAAATTCAGCCAAGGTCCTTTGAGGCTCTTCAAGCCAAGCTGTCCTTGAAGAGCCAGGGAAACTGATATCAAGATGGCAAACAGTGTGATCAGTTTTCACTCTTTCCCATGGGTCCTGAAATTTTCTTTTCCGGCTTCACTCCAGCCATCTGGGAACTGGCAGGGTTATCTAGCTGCTGAGGGCCGGAGTGAATGGAGTGAGCTGTTAGTGCAGAGTTGGACCAGAGGTTACAGGAACAGGAAGGACAGGCCTGACCTCACAGTTCTGCTTAACACACTCAATCCTACATCACCCCCACCCCTCTCGAACAGGGGTCGAGCTCAGGACCTTGCACTTGCCAGGCAGGGACTTGTGACGCTGAGCTAGCTCCCTGGACCCGACTTATACACTCAAGACCACAGGCACAGAGATGTGTGCTACAGCACTTCATAGTTGCAAACAACTATCAATAACCTGATCCGCGAGCCTTTCAACAAGTGAATGGTAAATATAATCAGCCAGGAAATCTAATGCAATGATATACAGCACTTTTTTTTTTTTTTTTTTTTTTTTTTTTTTTTTTTTTTTTTTTTTGGTCTTTTTGAGACAGGGTCTCCCTATGCAGTTCAGGCTGACCTTGGGCTTACTTTTGTGGCCCAGGCTGGTCTCGAACTAGCACTGATCCTCCTGCCTCAGCCTAATTATATACAGCATTTAAAAAGCCTCAGGGGCTGGGGAGATAGCTCCGAGGCACAAGTGCCTGCCTGGCAAGTGCAAGGTCGTGAGTTTGAACCCCGGTCCCACCAAAAATAAATAAATAAATAAATAAATAAAATAAAATAAAAAGCCTCTCCTGGGGAGCTGGGGAGATAGCTCCGAGGCACAAGTGCCTGCTGGGCAAGTGCAAGGTCTTGAGTTTGAACCCCGGTCCCACAAAAAAAAAAAAAAAGCCTCTCCTGGACCCAGCAGGAAGGCTCAGTGGTCTAAAGCACCTGCTTAGGAAAGCTTGGGCAGCTTCAGTGACCACGGTTCAATCCCCGGCATCACATGCTGTGCCAGCCCTGCCCTCGGGGAGGGCTGAGCCGGCCATAAAAATGAGTGAATAAACAAATAAAGGTTCTGAAACAAGAAAAACAAACAAATAAATAAAATATTTTTTAAAAAAGTTCTGAAACAAGAAAAAAATAAAATAAAAATTTCTTTAAAAAAATAAAATAATGCCGGGTGTGGTGGCACACGCCTGTAATCCCAGCACTCGGGAGGCTGAGGCAGGAGGATTGGTGCGAGTTCGAGACCAGCCTGGGCTACAGAAGTGAGCTCAAGGCCAGCCTCAACTGCATAGCGAGACCCTGTCTCAAAAAGACAAAAAATAAATAAATAAATAAAAATAAAAATAAAAATAAATAAAATAATGCTGGGCGTGGTAGCGCACGCCTGTAATCCCAGCACTCGGGAGGCTGAGGCAGGAGGATCGATGTGAGTTCGAGACCAGCCTGGGCTACAAAAGTGAGCTCAAGGCCAGCCTGAACTGCATAGTGAAACCCTGTCTCAAAAAGACTAAATAAATAAATAAATAAAATAAAATAAGCAGGCTGAGCCGGCTATAAAAATAAACAAAAGTTCTGAAACAAGAAAATAATTCTAAAAAATATCTTTTTAAACAAATAAATAGATTTTTTTTAAAAAGCCTCTCCTAGCTATGCCCCTGGGGCGCACTGAGCCAGCAATTGAGACCGAGTGTGATGATGCTCGCCTACAATCCCAGCTCTCAGGAGGATGGACACAGGCAGATCACTAAGAGTCTCATCTACACAGTGAGATCCTGTACTAAATGTAAAAGAAAATGACTCATCTGTCTTCGTCAATGAGATTACAAAAATGTAAGTTAGACAAGGCAAATGAAACATTTTATACATCTTCAACTTATGTTTACAGAAAACTTGAGGAACACCGACCATTCAACATATATCCATTTAGCTAACTAAGAAAGCTAAGTGCTAAGTACTGCATGCTAGCAGACAAAACATTAACCACATTCAGTTCTAGGTGGCAGGCTAAGGTTATGCTGCTCTTAGTACTTTCTTTACGATTTTAAATTTAGATGACTAGGGGCTGGGGAGATAGCTCCAAGGCACAAGTGCCTGCTGGGCAAGTGCAAGGTCATGAGTTCGAACCCTGGTCCAGCTAGATAGATAGATAGATAGATAGATAGATAGATAGATAGATAAATAAATTTAGATGACTAGGCTGGGGATGTAGCTCAGGGTAGGTAGATTACTTACCTAGCACACACAAGGTCCAGGGTTTGATCTGTAGCAATGAATAAATAGGCAACTACTTCTCACAACACCCACCTCGCACCCTCAAGCAGAAGCAGGGATCAGTGAACTCCAGTGTCCCCAGGACCCTGCTGGCTGAAAGACACCCTGCCTCCTCAGTGACAGGGCACACTCCCACACCACTTTCTTTAGTTAATGCGATTAAGGTCACTTGCCCATCGCTTAAGGGCTGCATCACAGGCTCCTTCCTTTTCACTTCTCTGGGCCATGGAGAAATGGGAATGAGTGGGGTCAAGAACCAAACACAGGAGCCGGGTGTGGTGGCTCATGCCTGTAATCCCAGCACTCGGGAGGCTGAGGCAGGAGGATTGGTGCGAGTTCGAGACCAACCTGGGCTACAAAAGTGAGCTCAAGGCCAGCCTCAACTGCATAGTGAGACCCTGTCTCAAAAAGACAAAAAAAAAAAAAAGAACCAAACACAGGGACAGAGCAAGTGCCTGCCTGCCAAGTGCAAGGTCACGAGTTCAAAGCCCGGTCCTGCAAAAAAAAAAAAAGGGCCAAAGAGATAGCTCAGTGTTCTAAAACACCTGCTTAGGCAAGCGTGCAGGGACCACAGTTCTATCTCTGGCATCATATGCTGTGCCAGTCCCACCCCCAAGGTGGGCTGAGCCAGCCACACACACACACAAAAAAAGACCCAAAAATAGTGGGAGAGGAGAGTCAGTGCATCAAGAGGGTGTAATGAAGGAATCAAGATGGCTCTGTCCAGAGAACGAGAAGCTGAAAGACAAGCTCAGCCTGGCACAGCCCAGAGGGCAGGGCCACAGGCCCCAGAGTATAGCATGATGGGGGTGCCCAGGGGCCGGTACACCCAGCAGAGAGGAGCCAGCTGCTCTGTCTCCCTATAGCCATGAGAGGAAATAGCTTTAAGCTAAAGCGATGTGGGGACTGGGGAGACAGCTCAGCAGTGTAAGCACCTGCCTGATGAGCACAAGGTGCCGCGCACCATCTCCTGTACCATGAAGAGATGTGGATGAGGAGGCAGTTTCATGCACAAGAAGAAAAACAAGTGACAAACTGCTGCTGAGGAGAAACTGTACACTTTCTCTTGTAGTTCAGGAACAAGCTTTTGAGGAGGAAGGAGGATGGAAAATGGCGTCCAGGGGTCCAAAGTCCACTTGGTGAATTCAGTGAAAGACACTGCCGGACAAAACACATTAGTAACCTAGCCCCACTTCCTTCCCAGCACCTCTCCCTGAGCCTCCAGAGAAGGGCAGTGAGATTTCTGAATATCTTTTCTTCTCTGAAAGATGGAAGCTTCTGGAAAATACCAATTTGGTCTTCGCTTTTTTCTTTCTGTTGTTGGGGATTGAATCTAGGGCCTAGGGCGTGGTAGGTAATCACTTTGCCACTGAGCTACACCCTCAGTCTTATTCTTAGCCTTTATTGAGCTTTAAAGCATTACAATAAAGGACAAGAAAGTATTTGTGTGTCCATTTGCTTTTCTGGAAGAAAGATATATGATGCATTCCTCTTATAAGACTATAAAGCAAGCCGGGCGTGGTGGCGCACGCCTATAATCCCAGCACTCAGGAGGCTGAGGCAGGAGGATCAGTGGCAGTTCGAGACCAGCCTGGGCTACCAAAGTGAGCTCAAGGCCAGCCTGAACTGCATAGTGAGACCCTGTCTCAAAAAAGACAAAAGACTAACTAAAGCAGACCCAGCATTCGGGAGGCTGAGGCAGGAGGATTAGTGTGAGTTCAAGACCAGCCTGGGCTACAAAAGTGAGTTCAAGGCCAGCCTGAACTGATAGCGAGACCCTGTCTCAAAAAAGACAAAAAGACTAAAGCAGAATCCCATCAAACATGATAGGTATATGTATTAATCTAAACTGATCCGATGATGAAAATATGTAATATAACCATTGTTAAATTTAAATAATAAAAGAATTGGAAAAAAAAAAAACATGATAGGTAGATAGATATAGATAGATAGATAGATAGATAGATAGATAGATAGATAGATAAGATTAAAAAGGGAGGAAAGAAAAAAATAAAAAAAAGAAGCCGGGCGTGGTGGTGCAAGCCTGTAATCCCAGCACTTGGGAGGCTGAGGCAGGAGGATCAGTGCGAGTTCGAGACCAGCCTGGGCCACAAAAGTGAGTTCAAGACCAGCCTGAACTGCATAATGAGACCCTGTCTCAAAAAGACAAAAAATTAATTAATTAATTAATTAATTAATTAAAGAAGGAAGGAAGGAAGGAAGGAAGAAGGAAGGAGCAGAGAAAGTGTGGTCAAAAAGCACAGACCCACTCACACTATATATCTTCTGCCTTGACTTCTTAGGTAACTTTCTTTTTTAGACAGGGTCTCACTATGCAGTTCAGGCTGGCCTTGAGCTCACTTTTGTAGTCTCATACTCACACTGATCCTCCTGCCTCAGCCTCCCAAGTGCTGGGATTACAGGCAATATTAACTTCTAATAGTTTGTTTGCCTCTCTCCAGAACTGGAAGCATGTACCCCGTGAGGGCTTAAAAACCAACAGCTGCCTGAGGTAAGAGAGCCCCAACAGCCGGGCGTGGTGGCTGACGCTTGTAATCCCAGCACTCAGGAGGCTGAGGCAGGAGGATTGGTGTGAGTTCAAGATCATCCTGGGCTACAAAAGTGAGCTCAAGGCCAGCCTCAACTGCATAGCGAGACCCTGTCTCAAAAAGACAAAAAAAAAAAAAAAAAAAAAAGAGAGCCCCACCAGTTGCCATACGTCCACATTTTTGGCTTGGGCAGGTCACTCTGAGCAGAGGAGCCGTCTTGGCCACATGTGAAGTGCAGTGTAGGCGATGCAAGTGAGTAACACATGTCCTTGGGTACACTCGTGTGCCTGGTGGGCAGGAGGCAGATCTGGGGCCACGATGCACTCTCCCTCGGGCAGCGTCCCCCTGCCACTCACAGTCTACACTCAAGCACTACACAGTCAAATCATGAAAATTATCACTAAAATGTCCACAGTAATGTTAAGTTTACATAGCAGTACACACCCCTAATCCTAGACAATCAGGAAGCTGTGGCAGGAGGATCCGAAAGTTCAAGCCCCACCCAGCCGACTTTGTGAGAGCTGGTCTAAAACTAAAAGTTTTTTAAAGTTCTGGGCTAGGGAGATAGCTCAGCAACATAAGCACCAGCCTGGCAAGTGCAAGGTCCTCAGTTCAATCCCCAGTACTACCAAAAAAAAAAAAAAGGTCCACCTGAGGAGGTAGCCCAGTAGCAGAGACCACTTGCCCAGTGTGTCCAAGCCCTAGGTTCACGCCACAACATCACAAACCCTCTCTTGCAGGGGAAGAGCCTGAATTCCCAGCTGGCCAGGTATGCACACACCTTCGGCCTACTATAGGTTATCTTTTTTTTTTTTTTTTTTTTTTTTTGTCTTTTTGAGACAGGGTCTCGCTATGCAGTTCAGGCTGGCCTTGAGCTCACTTTTGTAGCCCAGGCTGGTCTCGAACTCGCACCGATCCTCCTGCCTCAGCCTCCCGAGTGCTGGGATTACAGGCGTGAGCCACCACGCCCAGATTATAGGCTATCTTATCACATTCATTCTTTGCCTCAAGGGTCCTAGGAGCAAGAATGTGTAGGGATTAAGACAGACAGTGAACAAAACATGAAGTAGGACAGAAAGGACACTTGCCTCTCCTGAGACCAGTGTTCGACCCACTGCCCCCACATGTATGAGGCTATAATGCAATCCTAGGCCATCTTACTGGGTGATAACTCAGCACCCCTGACTTCTCTCACCTCCCACCCTCCTGCCGGCCCCTTCTTCATCCCTACAACACTGCTCCCAGATACTCCAATCTGACAGGCTGAACCCAAAGGATGCAAAAGGAAATTTAAAACCTGCAAAGATATCCAGGATTGTCAGCCACACTCTCAAACCAGCACAAGAAGTGTCTTGAATATAAATAAGTGTCTTTAAATAGGTCACCATGCTGTTTTCTTTCTTCCACCAAAGTTCACTGATTGTGTCTCATCTAATACCGCATCACACTGTCACCTTCCTTCGCTGTCTTCCCTTGATTTAGGAGGCAGCAAAACAAACCAAAGACAGCCAGCACAGACTTACTTCCAAGAGCATCTTCAGCTCTGGGAACCAAATGGACCATGGTTGGCCATCAAGATATAGCAGAACCATAGTATGGGACAACCTCAATGGCCATGCTACCCACTGGGAAAACGTGGCCTCCACATTTGGATCCCTGCGAGGCTTCCCAAAGCCAAGGGCAGCTGTCCCCCCATCCCCCAAGATGACTAATAACAACACATGTAAATAGCATTTCCCTCCCCACAATCCATGTTGAGATTAGGGAGAAAAGAAAGAATCTGAACTTGTATAGCACCACTTGATTACCAGGTTTCTGTGCTGCCCTGCATAACTCTGCTTTATCATCATGCAGTCACAAGGTTGATAATTTTTATGTGCTCTCGAGCTTGATTTAAAAAAAACAGTTGGAGGCATACAGCAAAGTCATGTAACCAGGACCAGCGCCAAAACCAGGCACAGGCTGGCTTCATGGTCCTTAACCAACGAGAATGGTGTCTAATCTCTGGTATCACCTAAGATGAAACCACGACCCCTTCACTTCTGCTACTTCTGCTACTCCACAGCCTTCTATCTTCCCAGGGACCAAGGCCATCAGTCACATGCCAGCCGGTCCCACCCAACCGCAGAAGCCTCTCTGACCCAGTAAACCATGCCTCCCTTCCCCCTTCATCCTGCCTGGCACACCTCGTGCCACTGTTGCTATGGAAACCGCCCAACGTTATCAGACAGTCACAGGGGCTGGGCGAAGGGCACAGGGAACTCATTTTCTTCTTGGCCTCGGGCACTTTAGAAAGCAAGTTCACCTTCGAGAGGTGGCTTGGCACCTCCATCTAGAAGTAAAGACAACAGACCTAGCAGAAACTTCCTGGAGAGTTGCAAAGAGGAGCATTTTTGAGAAGTTATGCCTTAATTACTGCCTCCCACAGACCAGGAACATTTCCAAGAAGCAGCATGCAATTCTCAGCTATTGTGTGTATGGAGGTCTCATGGAGTGGAGCACTGGAATGAGAACCTGTGCTTCCTTGGCACTCGAACCTGAGCACAGCCTTGATTTCTCTACCCGACAAGTGGGGGAAACCCTGAGACTACACTAGAGCTGGGGGATGCAAAATAACCAACCTCCCCATTCTGCATCTGGATGGACTCACCGAAGAGGCTCCACTTACATCCCCACCCCAACCCCACCCTGGGCAAGACCTTCAGGGTATCCCACCCCCTCTCACCCGGGACTCTCTGGCTCCTCAACTGGGCACAGGCTGACACACCTACACCCGTCCACTAATTAGAAACCTCCCCAGGCTTTGCTTTGGGCCAACTCTCCAGGGCCCATGGGCCAAAGCCTCCTCTGCCCAGCGGCTGGAGGTTTGCCAGCCCCTGCCCCCTTCTCCCCAGTCCTCACTCTGCCCTGCTTCCTAACAGCCAGGAAGAGATGTGGGGCAGGCAGCCAGAAAGTCTCCAAGGCCTCCAAGTCCACATCCCCCAAAGCGGGGGAAGGGAAGCATTCCTGACTCCAGTCGCCTGTCTCTCTTTCCGGGGGAGCTGGCTTTCCAAGCAAGGTCTCCCTCTGGAGTCTTTATTGGCACCAAGGCTGAGCTATCCCAGGTTTCGTGAACCAACAGGAGTGGCCCACACAGGGAAGAGGGGTGCTAGGAGCCAAGGGGCATGGGGAACAGTCCACTCCCCTAGAAAGAAACTCCCGTAGGTCTCCTCATTGTGCAGGTAGGCACACTCCAGAAAACTGAGGGCCAACTCCTTTTCCTGGGCTTTTCCTTTACCTCTTCCCTGCTGTCTGGCAGGAAACACCCACCCTAAACCTCTGATGCTGTATGCTTCACTTTGTCTCCACTGTCCTGGGTTTGACACCCCCCCAAAAAAAGTCAAGCATCCCCCTTCTCTGCTTCCCCGAGGCCCCGTCTCCTCCATTGTGCCTGCGAAGTCACCCTGGTCACTGGGCAATGCAGGTTGCCACTCAAGAGTCAAGTGCCATTAGGAAGGCCTCCAGCATCCAGAAGCTTTCTCTCCTGACCCAGTGCTCTTCCCTCACCTCCTACATGACACTGTTCCCCACCCCCACCCCGTCCCCCACCCCCCTCACCACCCCCAGACCACCCCCAAGTCAGTGAGGTCAGCTCTGGGGAGGATGCAGTATCCAGCTTCCTTGCCAGGATTGTGTTCAACCTTCTGGCATCACAAGCTTAGAAGGAGCCAATTTGGAAGCACCCCCCACCTCTACCTGGGTAGGAAATGGGCTCCGGTGGGCTTCCCTGGCTGTGACTGCCTTCCTGTAAAGTGTATTTGGATTACCTGCGTCAGTACCTGTCTGGGTCCTCTTGGCTGGCTGACCAGATTAAGGCCACAGTATCCTCTAATGTCACCCAGGCATCCAAGTCTTGGGACCATCTCCACCCATTTCAGTCCCTCCTCCTATCACTTTTCTTTTCTTTTTTTTTTTTTTTTTTTTGGTCTTTTTGACACAGGGTCTCACTATGCAGTTCAGGCTGGCCTTGAGCTCACTTTTGTAGCCCAGGCTGGTCTTGAACGAACTTGCACTGATCCTCCTGCCTCAGCCTCCCGAGTGCTGGGATTACAGGCATGCACCACCACACCCAGCTCCTAT
>PVJA010004698.1:0-21241 GCA_004027025.1 Myocastor coypus | reverse complement strand
TTTGGACCCTACCAAATGAGATGTTTGTTCCCTATAATGAATGTGGCCATTCGATATACCTACACTGTACCAATAAACAGAAAGGGAAAGAGAGAGAGAAAAGCCTACATTGCAAGGATCAGTCCCAGACTCTAGGACTTGGTCCCCAAAGAGCATTCATTGCCTAACTAACCCATAGGAAATCCAAGCCTGCTTGACCTCAAGCCATTTAATTCTGCCAGCTGGATTTATGCTGTGGTTAAGTATAGAAAGTGAGCCAGGGCAGTATCTCAGTGGAATAAGTGCTTGCCTGGCAAGCTGTAGGTCCTGAGTTCAATCCCTGGTACCAGCAAAAAAATAAAATAGAGTCACAAGAAGAATGTGTGATTCTACTTTATAGGTGAAAAGATGGAAATCAGGTGACTCGTTGCCAAAACCAACTATACTTAGGCTCTATTTTTCCATCTGTTTTAACAAATCTCAGATTACCAACCCCAACTGAGTGGGTACCATCAATTTACAGCTAGGGAAAGCAAGACTCAATGAGAACCCTCTTAATCCAGTGACTGATACCAATACTAGGGTCTGAGCCTGCCAGGAGTAGCTTGTCTTGGCTTGTCCTGTTCAGCCTTTGTTCTAAGGGCCAGCTAACTGTCAGAGATGTCACCTCTGCCCAGGTTTTTTGGGGTTTTTTGTTTGTCTTTTTGAGACAGGGTCTCACTGTGCAGTGCAGGCTGGCCTTGAGCTCACTTTTGTGGCTCAGGCTGGTTTCAACCTTACACCAATCCTCCTGCCTCAGCCTCCCAAGTGCTGGTATTATAGGCATGCACCACCATGCCTGGCTTCTTACCTGCCAAAGTTAAGAACCTTCCTCAATGCCAGGAACCTCCTGTGACCCCTGGTGGCCTACACTTACATCACAAAGGAAATGGAATCATCCCTATTTCACCAGAGCTGGCTTTTGAGCACCAAAGTTCAGAGGGGTCTTCACCGGAACCAGGTCCATGTGGCAGAAGTGCAGTCTGCTCGCACATGGGCAGCTGCCTACAGCTCTCTGTCCAGAGATCACCTGGTGCCCTTTGTCCTGTCCTGTTGAACCACCAAATGAATGCTAGCCACTCACATTTTTGAAGTTCCTCAGTGCAAGGATTAGGCCTTACAAGAGGAAAAGCAGACACAATTACACAGGAGGATGGCAGGGATGGGTCACAGCCATCCCTCACCTGTGCGTGGCAGGCATCCAGAACTCAACTTCTGGCCAACATGCTCCAAGGCTTTTTGCTGCCAACAGCCCAACCAAACCCTTGCTCCACTACAGAGCCAAAGGGGTGCAGACGGAAGGTCGACTCTCAGCTCCTCTCTCGCTCGAAGGAGCCTCTGTCCACACCTGTGAGAAAAGACAGCAAAGCCTCCTTCCCCTCACAGGAAGGGAGGAAGACAAGAGCCAAAGCAGCCAAGGAAGTCAGTTTCAATGGAATAAGGACAGATGGAGGATGACCCATCTCCTGATGGCTGCCTGCCACCACAGGAAGATGCTGGCCAGAGATAACAAGGAGAAACAGAGAAGCCCGAAACATCTGCCAGCCAGATCCCCGCTCCCCTGGTGAAGCCCAAGTGTGACAGCCCCCCTTCTGTGCCTTCAGTGCGGCAGAAGCAGCCCTTGTACTAAGCTCCACAGGAGGGAATCGCCAGTCCCCTGCCCACAGAGCCCCTTCCTGCAGAGCTCAGCCCTTGCCCAGCCACCAGCCAGCCTCCTCCCCACTGAAAGATTTCAGTTTGTCTCAACATCCCAGGCTCTAATCACCTGCATGGTTTTTCCTTTGATTGGATCTGAGGAAGCATGGGGTCTGGAGGTTCTCCACCCCACTCCTTGGGCCCTGACCACTTTGTGCACAGCCAGGTGTCCTGGTTGAGCCAGAAATGGCAGGGATGAGGGAAGGGAAAGGCCTGAGAAAGAGGAGACAATCGAGTGGGATCAACAGGACAGAACAGGGAAGGCAGGGGGGACAAAGAGGCTGGGAAAGGAGAAAAGCACAATCCCGGCATAGGACCCCTTTATTTTTCTTGGTGGTCTTGTAGTATATGAAAACCAACAACCCAAGCCAGCGAGGATAAAGCCTGCTGATCTCTGCTCTCCTTCAACCCTTAGCAGCGAGGCTGTGGCTTGCCATTTGTCCTTCGTCCTTACCCTTTCTCCACTCCACTAGGGCTAGGAAATACCAGTCTTGGGGCCTGGGAGATAGCTCCATGGCACAAGCACTTACAAGTGCAAAACAAAGTCATTCAATTTTCAGAGCAACGAGACCCATTTTCTTTATCGTTTTTTTTTCTTTCTTTCTGAGACAGGGTCTAGCTATGCAGTTCAGGTTGGCCTTGAGTTCACTTTGTAGCCCAGGCTGATCTCAAACTTCTAAAGATCCTCCTGCCTCTGCCTCCAAGTGCTGGGATGGCAGACATGTGCCCCCAACCCTGGCTGCAAGCCCCATTTTTCTATGGTGGAGAAGAGGCCTGCTGAGAAGCAGCTAGAAGTTGGCAGAGCACACTTGCAGCACTAAATTCCATAAGGCCCTTAACCCAAAAGAATGATTTTCCTAAAAATGTTTGAAATGAGGGGCATGAGAAGCTATTTAAGCCTCCCTCTTCCCTTTGCCTGCCAGGAAACAATAGCCCCATTTGGCCAAGAATACTGGCCTGAAGCATTATCACAACAGGTGGCTTCTTCCCTTCAGAATCACAAACTTCTTCCCAGTCTTTTAGGAAAGGAAACTTTTGAATAGAGCAGACCCTGGCCTACTCTAGCCCCCAAGAGGAACAGCCATTGCACCTTCACTGGTCCCCCCTGGACACCCTGCAGACAGGTCTGTCTCCAAGGTGCACAGTGTCACACCCCAAGCCTCTAAAGCAAGGAACTTTCTGTGTCCCAGAGAAGCCAGGCACAGCAGCGTCAGTCCCCAACCCCTCCCCTCCCTCCAAGTCTTCCTGCAGTGACTCTGGCCTGCACTGCAGCTTAGCAGAGCTGGTTCAAGGAGTTCTGTCCAGAAGGGGGGAGGGGAGGCGGAAGGTAGTGGTGTTAACAGTCAGGGACAGTGGGTCTCATTTCCCAGTCTATTTTACGACTTTGAACTCGGTATGCAAATTTATGCAAGACGAGATGCAAAGCAGCACTCCCAGCCAGAGCAAGAAGTCTCCTTGCTTTCTCCCCCTAGTTTTGAAGCTGCACTGAACCACTGTAAATCAAGCATGCCTCTTCCCCTCCGCCCTCCCCCCAACAACGGTAGACGGGGAGGCTCCCTGCTCACACGCCTTTGGGACTTTTGAATGCCTACACATTTCTATAGCACCTTTATATGTGCAGAGGGCCGGCACCGCCCCTATGCATAATCCCTGGCATTGTACCCCTGTGGAGAAGGAGGCTGGGAGATGCTCAGGGACCAACCAGGCCAGAACTCTAAAGGGCAGGCCTGCCCCCCTACACCCCAACCTCCCCATTTCTGGGGCCTTCTGCTCACTTCACCTCAGACTTGGAGAAGTCCTGACTTAAGGCAGATCACAGGCTCCCCTTTTCAATTTCTACCAGGCTGCCCCCCAGGCTGACTCCTCCCATCCAGTGACCCAAGTCCCAGCCCATCACCTCCTTCCCCAGGATACAGGCTCACCATCACCCACTTCTAAGCCGCCTGAGGCAGCCCATGTACCCACCCCCACCCCCTGCATCACTGCCATCCCCAGGAAGCCAGCAACACAGCCCCTGCGTCCTGGGAACAAAGACAAAAGAGCTAACAGCAAAGCCGGAACTGCTGGGGTTTGCTGCCTCAAAATAAGAGGGTATATTTAAAATTCTCAAAAGCAACCTGCTCAAAGAGGAATGCAGGCTTGGGGGGCGGAGGGGGACTCATTCTTTAGTGGGGAGAAGATGGGAGAGGGAGAGGAAGGCCACAGCATTCAGGGCCAAGGTCTCTGCCCTACCCCCACCTCAGACACCAGTGCTTGCCACAGTGACCCCAGTCCCTGCCCTGGCGCAGGACCCGCTCCCTCAGGCAGAGTCCACTTGCCTGGCCTGGGAGAAGGCTGAGAAGGCAGCTGAGGCAGCTGAAGGAAAGGCGTCCTATACCCAGGCAGAAAATTCAGAGTGACAATCTTCCTGTGAAGTCACCCCATTGTCTTCGGGCTCCCCTGACAACTCCCACCCCCCAGGAAAAGGAAAAGTGGCTGGGAGAAAACCTCCCGTCCCCATCTGTTGCCAGCCCAAGTGCCCAAGTCCCGAATGTGCCTCTGGGAACCCTGGGAAACAGGCGAGCTGGATTTCAGGCTTAGAGGAAGACGAATTAAGAGTGGAAAAAATACTAAAACGGTGAGGAAGAAAATACACCACACTAGAGGTGGCGCACGCCTGTAATCCCAGCACTCGGGAGGATGAGGCAGGAGGATCGGTGTGAGTTTGAGACCAGCCTGGGCTACAAAAGTGAGCTCAAGGCCAGCCTAAACTGCATAGTGAGACCCTGTCTCAAAAAGACAAAAAAAAAAAAAAAAAAGAAAATACACCACACTATTAAAACAGGCAAAATCCAAATAGATCACATGAGGCCTTTAGAAAAGTTCATCCCGCTGAGGAACATCTTTGATTTTTCAAGTTCGGCTCAGAAACTGCACAAAATTCCTGGGTGGACCTTAGGAAGCCAGAGGTGATGGGGGGGGGACCCACAGGGCTGGGACTGGTGCCCCACAGGAAGAGGATGCCCAAGTCTTTTCCCCTTCTTAATACTAAGAGTAGCAAGAGGGGAAGGTGTAATTGCAAGGCAGGCTGGCAGAGAGAAGGAACTGAGGGATTCCACTTCGGAGGAAGCACTACCTAGCTCGGTACTCAAGGTCAAATAGTGCCTGAGAAATAGAGGCAAGGTTTCAACTCTGACCCTTAATTCCATTCTCTCGGTGAAAGGAGAAAACAATAGCAGGCCAGAGGAAGGGAGGGGGCTTACAAAGAGGCTGAGAAGCGAGCAACAATGTCTGCGCTTTTTCCTCTTTCCCCCTAATGAGAAACTTGGGCAGAGTCGCTTGCTTTCTAAACAGCAGCGAACAACTGACACATTTTACTACTGTCTGCAAGAGGAAATAAGCTAGTTTTCCTCCCCGATCGGGGAGGGGGGGCTTTTATAATTTAAGGCGGGGGGTGACCTCCTTATAGCTTGGTTATGTCCTTCGAATAGCTTTTTGAAACGAATGAGGGTCCCTTAACAAAGAATCTCAGGTTCCCCATGTTCCCGGATCGGAAGAGTTCTGGGTAGGGGGACAGGGGGCGGTGGGAGGGGGCACTCACTGAAAGTCCTCGCTTCCCCCTCACCCCACCCCCGCCCCTTCAGCTCCTGCCTTCCGACCTGGGGCCCAGATGCCTAACTGCACAGCCAGGCAACCAAGGTGCTGGGAATGCAGCCTACGACCCGGCTTAAGTTACACTGATCCAACCGCCGGGGTCTTCTCTCGCCTCCCCCACAGCCCCCTCCTCCGCGCGCATTTTACCATCCAACATCGTTGAGCCTCCTTCATTCGCTACATTAAGACATTAGCGCTCATTTTAATTGTTCTGCTAACCAACTCACCCTACAAAGTACCAGTCCTCCCCCTCACTTCACAAGCCCAGTAGAAGGAAAGGTTCCCACCCCCCATCCCACCCCACGCGCCCCTCTCACCCGTGGTCCCCGGTGTCACCAATGCCCGGTCGCCTCGGCCTTCCACTGGCGTTCCCACTAGGACCCTGAGACCGCAGGTCATCCACTCAAGCTGTGCCCCAAGTTCCTACTCCCAGAGATGTAACATTCCTCCCCAGCAAACCCGCTCTCGGAATATTAGTGACCTTACGTCTCACCCGGGAAAGGCAGTGGTAACGGGGTGCTTTTCCTCTCCCCGTTTCTCCCGATAAAACTGGGGGCCAAGGCTCTTTCGCTTGCTCAACTCCCACTCCCACCCGGGGCCTGACTTTTGGGTTCTCGCTCTCAACAATGTCCCCCGACTTGGGGACAAGAACTCGGTTCTTCCTTCCCGCAGTAGTCCTTGGGTCCCGCCACGCACTCCTTCGCCCCCTCCAGAGCGACCCCTACCAGGGCTGCCCCGCTGCCCTCCAAGTTTCTCCCAAGTCGTGGTCCCTGCCCGCGTACCTGCAACCTGCTCCCGGTTGGCGCCGTAATCGGCGTCCCCAAGCTTTTCGCAAGTGCCTTCGCCGTGGACCAGCGCGTGAAGGGGCAACTCGGAGCCGGGCTTGGGGTAGCAGCGCATTCCCTGGGCGCAGCGCGGGGTGTAGACGCCGCACGCCTCGCCCTCCAGCCGGGCGCATACCGAACAGCAGCCGCAGCCCGGCTCCCGGACCAGCTCAGCGCAGGGCGCGCGGGCGCCGCCGCTCACCCGGGACCCGGCTGCGGGCGACGCTACCGGCGGGGGCCCGCAAGCGGCCAGGCGCTCGGCGGTGCAAGGAGGGCAGCGGAACAGCACCTCGGCGCGCACCCCGTGGCCAACGCCGCCCGCGCCCAGCAGCAACAGCAGAGACGGCAGGAGCAGCGGCAGCGCGGGGCCGCCCAGTCTCGGCAGCATGTTGGCAGTGGCGGGCACTTGAGCAGCGGGCAAGCGGGCAGGTGGCACGACCCTGGTAGAGCGCGAACCGCCACCTTCGCTTCTTTCTCTCCCTCGCTGCCGCAGCAGGGTGCTAAAAAGCCTGCTTCTCCCCGCCCCCTGCCTTCTCCCCTCCCCCTGGTGGAGACCACCCCCTCCCCCTGCACTCCTGCGCGCGGGCACGTGCGTGCGCACACGCCCACTCGCTCGCCCACCCCGCAGCGGTGCGTGCTTAGCCGGCGAACCGCTCCTCCCTGACCTGGTCCCTCCACGCGGTTCCAGCCCAGGGCTCCTCGACTCCCGTGAATAACTTGCAAGCTTGGGTGGGACGAGCTTGCACGCAGGGAAGAGCCGTTGCTTTTGTCTCCTCTCTTACTTCGGTTTGAAAGGACTTAGTTTGCGCGCTTCCCTTGTGGCCGGCGCTGGGCTGCTAGGGAAGCACCGAAGCAGCCTTGACCATCGGTAGATTGCGGGGCTCACATCAACCCCTGCCATCCTCGGGGTATACCTCGCTGCTGACGAGCTGCTTGGAACAATGACTTTCGGTGAGTCCCGAAAGGTTCAAACCAGCTAGACCAGCCTCGCCCAAAACAGCCCCTTTATTGACCACTGCAACGCGGGAGACCCCGTAGTGCAATGTCTAGACCCTGGGCGCCCAGCTCTCTTCCTCTCTCCCGAACTCTGTCCTCCAAACAACCCTTTAGAAACGTGGACCACCATTCACAAATAGAGGCAAGCGTTGCAGGTGATCACGCAGTACACCCCTAAGCAGGGGTGGAAAGGTAAGAGCAGACCTCCGGATGTGGGAGAAAGCTTGAGGCAGGGCCAAGTAATGCGGATGAAGAGCATGGCTTCCATTGTTCTGCCTGATTTACTGAGTCATCCAGTCAAGAAGCCCCCAGCCCCCATCATTCCTGGCTGGACGCGGCCTTGATCACTCAGCGAGCCCTCTGGGGCGTGGCCACTCTTTGAGGGGAGATTCTCTGTGTGAGATGGATCTTTTTAATCTCTCTCGGGCTGAATTTAAATTCCCAGTACTTCCGGTGCCACCTTCTCCCACCAAACCTCTGCACCCCACTTTCCTAACTTTGGGGCACAGAGCCTGTTTGATTCCATTCAGCAGCTGCTTCATCACGTGGCCACCTGGCTCTGAATGTGAGTTAGCTCTCTCCAGGGGGGTAAGTTCCTGATTTTAAGAAATTAAGAAGCAGAAGAGTTATAGGGAACAAAGGAATTACAGGCTGTCTCCTGTGAGGAAGAGAACTTAATATTACAGGGGATAGAGATGAGTGCAGTTTCCCAGGTGAGGCAGAGCAGGAAGCCTAGAAATCTACCGAGGGGAAAGAGGGCAGATAAGGGCAGCCCCAGCACAGGGGCCTGCCGAAGCAAAGACACAGAAAATGGTACAGTGAAGTGGAGGAAAGGAAATTCTACCCACGTGGACACCAGCATGGGGTGCAGGCAGACAGGCAGAAAATCAGTTGACTCCTCCAGTGGCAGTTTGCCTTAGTGTGGTGAGCAGAGTGAAACAGAGCTAGGATCTCTGGAGCTCTGAGGAGGGCAGATCTTACTGATAGACCTATCTGTTGGCCCCACTCCCTGAGCACCTTCAGGGTACGGACAGAGACAGCCCCATACACCCAAAGGAAATCTGATACAAACAGCAAATGTGAACCACATATGTGATTTTAAGGTTTATATTAACCTCATCAAAGCACAATAAGAAAGCTGGGCATGGTGGTACATGTCTGTAATCCCAGCACTTGAGAGGCTGAGGCAGGAGGATCGGTGCAAGTTGGAGACTAGCCTGGGCTACAAAAGTGATCTCAAGGCCAGCCTGAACAGCATAGTGAGACCCTGTCTCAAAAAGACAAAAAGAAAAACAAAGCACAGTAAGGAAAAATTGGTGAGATCCAGGGAGATAGCTCTGTGGCACAAGTACCTGCCTGGCAAGTGCAAGGTTGTGAGTTTGAACCCTAGTTCTGTAAAAAAAAAAAAAAAGAAGAAGAAGAAGAAATTGGTGGCATCCCTCTACTAATGTAGCTCAGTCATCCCAAATACACATTATTCAATCAGTAAGTAAGCAGTATTAGAAATTATTCATGAAGAGCCGGGCCATGGTGGCGCACACCTATAGTCCCAGCACTTGGGAGGCTGAGGCAGGAAGACTGGTGGGAGTTCAAGACCAGCCTGGGCTACAAAAGTGAGCTCAAGGACAGCCTGAACTGCATAGCAAGACTTTGTCACAAAGAAAGAAAGAAATTATTAATGAAGAGACTTAACCATCTTTTTGTATTGGATCCTCAAGCTCTGATACACATCTTACACATATAGGGCAGTTCAATTCAAACCAGCCAAAATTCACGTGCGTGGAGATCACATGTGGCTGGTTGGCAGCGCTCACACCTGTGTTTAACATACAGTACCTAGCACCTAATACGCCTGCAGGTATTTCTTTTTTTTTTTTTTTTTTTTTTTTTTTTTTTTTTTGCGGGACCAGGGTTCAAACTCACAACCTTGCACTTGCCAGGCAGGCACTTGTGCCACGGAGCCATCCCCCCAGCCCCATGCAGATATTTCCAAAGAACACAATTGCTTACTCTTGGAATACTCAGGCAGGACCCCTGGTTCTCTGACTCCATAGAGATGCCCACAGGTAGATGGGAAGTGAGGATAAATCTTTTGGGGAGCTAAAATAGGACTTGATTCATTCATTCCAATATTTAGCTCTTGAGATTCATTGTTTTCCACTTCCTTTTAAAGATAGGAACTTTTTAGACCAAAACTGAAGATTAGCAGGCAAGGTCTTGCTCCTTAACAAATAAGTATCCAGTGGAATTTCTCTTTCTGATGAGTCTGTGACCTTGTCCCAATTTTTTTTTCTCTTGTGCTCCCTTTGACACCACATATACTAATTTTTTTCTCTTAAGTTCACAGGCTAATGGCCAGTTTTACCTTTCTCAGCCCAAATACATACAAATACACCCCACCAATATCCTCTTAAAGTCCTTTCCTAACCTCAGGCTCAGAAAGACCTGCTACCCAAGTGCTGACCCCTAGCACATCTTTCCTGACATAAAAGGCACATTGCAAATCCAGGGCCTTGTACTGAACTATATCTCCAGCTCTTTTTATTTTGTAATTTGAGACAATGTTTCAGTACTTTGCCCGTTCTGAGCTTGGGCTTAAAATCCTCCTGTTTCAGTTTCGAGATTAGCTGGAATCAGGCATAAGCAACTACACCCAATTTACAAGTGCTGGGGGGTTGTTTTGTTTTGTTTTGTTTTTTTACAAGTGCCTTTTCAAATGGAGGCCGGCAACCATTTTGGAAAAAGGCTCATAGGCATCTCAGGCTGCTGTCTGGGAATGTGACCTTTGCCACCTCCACATTCGACAGCAGGTATCTGGAAGAACAGGACAGTTACACCGAGTATACAAGTGAAAGATGCGTATCAGGAGGATTTATGCACCGTGGGCATTTTTTCCTCCTAAGTATTTAGCTTTGTTGCTTTAGCTTCTATCAGTCAGGTAATGGTCATGGGTTGGTTGTACAGCACCTGTTCTTTTCGTCACTCACTAATTTGTGAGAGAACCCACTTCCCCTGCTTTTGTTTTGTTTTTTGCTGTTGTTTCGGGGGGGTTTTGTTTGGGTTTTTTTGCAGAATTGGGGATTGAACTCAGGCCCTTGCACTTGCCGGGCAAGTGCCTCTTCTACTGAGCTATCTCCCCAGTCCCTTCCCATGCTTTTGTTGTAGGCAGCTGAATTAGATAGAAATATTTTATAGGCAGTCAGGCAGGGCCAGTCCCTCAAAGAGACAATATCTATTAGAAGATAAGGTGAGTTTACAGCTTTGCAAGAGGCAGACACCCTGCTGTGGGCCAGACCTCTAGACAAAAGAGAAAACAAGTGTAGCCACATACTTCCCTAGGAATGTGCATCAGGGATTGATATTCTAAATAGGTACCAATCACCTTAAAAGAACCCAACTCCTGACAGGAAGAAACCCTGTATTCATGCCTGCTTGCTGGGTGACTCACTTCCCCATTTGGTATTGGATTTAATCAATTTTACCTGTGTAATGGTGCTTGTAGTCTCATTGGCTGACCATAGCTTTGTTCCACCTCACGCCCACCTAAGCGAGCTCCCTTGCTCTTCACCACCTTAGACCCACCTCACTACATGGCTTTACATTATAAAAGTCCCTAAAAGACGCAGCTTCCTGGGGACCACCCACTGCCCCCCCGACTCAGACTCAGGAGCTTTCTTTTCCCTCAATAAATATGTTCTGCTCATTACCTCTGTTTGCTCCTAAAATCCGTCCTTTAGTTTTTTTTTTTTTTTTTTTTTTTTTTTTTTTTTTTTTTTTTTTTTTTTTTTTTTTTTTTTTTGGCTTTTTGAGACAGGGTCTCACTGTGCAGTTCAGGCTGGCTTTGAGCTCACTTTTGTAGCCCAGGCTGTTCTCAAACTCGCAGCAATCCTCCTGCCTCAGCCTCCCAAGTGCTGGGATTACAGGCGTGAGCCACCACGCCCGGCTGATCCTTTAGTTTTAGAGAACGCAAACTTGTCCCAGGTCAGGTTGGGAGATCAAGTTTCTCTATATCATTTGGAGATTCCCTGTATCACTTTCCTCCAAATGCTGACTCAGTGATCTCTGTGCCAGGATTACAGTTCCTAAGGTGTCAGACACAGACAGCCCTGTTCACCCTGCATTTTAATTGATCAACACTTCAGTTGGCTGAAGCCTGGCAAAGTTGGGGGTGGGGGAGCATTTGTTCATTGCTGAAGGCCTAGCACCTACTACAAAGGGATGTTGACTACCTATCTTAAGCAAACACCAGTTTTCTGCTGCTGTTTGCTTGCTTCACCCATTGTTCTGGAACATTCCTTCTTGAATTTTTCCTGAGTCCTGTGGAAAGGATATAACCTTAGGCTTGAAAGCCCATCTGGGGGCCTGGTGGGATGGCTCAGTGGTCTAAAGCACCTGCTTGGGAAAGCTTGGGTGGCTTCAGGGACCGCGGTTTGATTCCCGGCACCACATGCTGGGCCAGCCCTGCCCTCAGGGTGGGCTGAGTCGGCCATTAAAAAAAAAAAAAAAGAGTGAATAAACAAAGGTTCTGAAACAAGAAAAAAATGAATAAATAAAAAAAAATTAAAAAAAAAATTTTTAAAGAAGGGACCAGGGATATAGTTCCCTGGTACCACAAAAAAAAAAGAAAGAGCCGGGCGTGGTGGCGCACGCCTGTAATCCCAGCACTCCGGAGGCTGAGGCAGGAGGATCGCTGTGAGTTCGAGACCAGCCTGGGCTACAAAAAGTGAGCTCAAGGCCAGCCTGAACTGCACAGTGAGACCCTGTCTCAAAAAGTCAAAATAAAAAAATAAATAAATAAATAAATAAATAAAAGAAAGAAAGCCCATCTGTGCAGGGCCTTGTGGACTGGCCCAGAGGTGAAGGCAGGCTGAGACTGGTGTGCCCCCTTCCTGTAATCTCTGTTTCTTTGCATTTGCACAATGATGGGAAAACTCCACCCCCGCATGGTTTGCCCTCATGACTATCTATGCAATTACATACACAATTTTTTTTTTTTTTTTTTAAGAGAAGGGTCTACAAGGGTGTTTAGGGTCTCACTACTAGATCGGACTCATTTGCCTGTTTACAGCCTACCAAGAGCTGGGATTACAGGCACGCACCAGCATGCCCAGTCTTAATTGCTGGCTCAGTACACCCAGAGGGCTGGCACCACAAGCTCTCTACCCATAATCTTGCATAGAGTTATAGAAGCCTTTTCATTAAAGGGCTATATTGTGTGGTGTGACTGTACCACAGCTTACTCGTTCTTTTTATTGTCAGTAGACCTGTGGCTGGCTTCCCAATTTTTACTATGATAAACCCAGCGGCTACAGACTTCTCAGAACACGTCACTCATTGAGCATGTGCGTATATTTCTGTTGGTCTATAGCTAGAATGGGATCTCTGGGTCACAGAGTATGTGTACGTTCAACTGTAAAAGACAGGAAAAAGTTTGTCAAATGAATATAAATTTATACTCCTGGCTGCAGAATATGAAAGTTCCACTTGCACCAATTGGCACTTGCTGTCTTTTCTTAATTATACCTGTTCTCGGGGCTGGGGAGATAGCTCCGAGGCACAAGTGCCTGCCTGGCAAGTGCAAGGTCGTGAGTTTGAACCCCAGTCCTGCCAAAAAAAAAAAATTATACCTGTTCTGATGCAGATGCATGTGTATCATCTCATGACGGTTTTATTCTGATGACTGATGAAACAGTATCTTTTATTTTTTTAATTAATTAATTTATTTATTTTTAAATTTTATTTATTTTTTTCTTGTTTCAGAACCTTTGTTTATTCACTCATTTTCATGGCCGGCTCAGCCCGCCCAGAGGGCAGGGCTGGTGCAGCATGTGGTGCCGGGGATCGAACTGCAGTCCCTGAAGCCGCCCAAGCTTTCCCAAGCAGGTGCTTTAGACCACTGAGCCATCCCATCAGGCCCCAGAATCTCCTATTGGCTCTTTTTTTTTTTTTTTTTTTTGCGGGACTGGGGTTCAAACTCACTACCTTGCACTTGCCAGGCAGGCACTTGTGCCTCGGAGCTATCTCCCCAGCACCCCTTATTTTATTTTTTTTATTTTTTTTATTTTTTTCTTGTTTCAGAACTTCTGTTTGTTTATTTATTTTATTTTTATGGCCGGCTCATCCTGCCCTGAGGGCAGGGCTGGCACAGCATGTGGTGCCCAGGATTGAACTGCAGTCCCTGCAGCCACCCAAGCCTTCCTAAACAGGCACTTTAGACCACTGAGCCATCCTGCCGGGCCCCTGGAGCTATCTTTTTTATTTTATTTATTTATTTATTTATTTATTTTTTCTTGTTTCAGAACCTTTACTTGTTCACTCACTCATTTCTATGGCCGGCTCAGCCCACTCCGAGGGCGGGGCTGGCGCAGCATGTGGTGCCCGGCGTCGAACCGCAGTCCCTGAAGCCACCCAAGCTTTCCCAAGCAGGCGCTTTAGACCACTGAGCCATCCCGCTGGGCCCCTTAAGCTCACTTTCATAGCCCAGGATGGTCTTGAAATTTTGCACCAATCCTCCTGCCTCAGCCTCCAAAGCACTGGGATTATAGACATGTGCCGCCATGCCCGGCCAGGTTTCTAAGTTTACTTGAGTTCTTCTAGGAGAAGACAGGCTTGGGCTAGAAGTTCTCAGGCACTGGTTAAAGGAAGGGATAGAGCCGGGTGTGGCGGCGCACACCTGTAATCCCAGCACTCGGAAGGCTGAGGCAGGAGGATTGGTGTGAGTTTGAGACCAGCCTGGGCTACAAAAGTGAGCTCAAGGCCAGCCTGAACTCTGCATAGCGAGACCCTGTCTCAAAAAGACAAAAAATAAAATAAAATAAAGGAAGGGATAAGTTGCAGAGGCAGGCTCATGTGACAAAGGACACAAATCTCCAAGCCACACCACCTAGGTTCAAGTCTTTTTTGTCTTGTTTTGTTCTATTGTTGTTTTGGCTTTTTTTCGGGGGGCGGGGGGGGGCAGTTGGCCAGACCGGGTTCAAACTCATGACCTTACACTTGCCAGGCAGGCACTTGTGCCACAGAGCTATCTCCCCAGTCCCTAGGCTCAAGTTTTGACATAAACTTCTGTGGTAGAGATTGCTGATGTTCATCCATGCCCTGAGCTGCTCCCCTTTCTGAGCACACAGAGGCCTAACTCAGACGAGAGTTATGTGACCCATTCTGGGCATGAGGTATGCTTGCAGTGATGTGTTACTCCATGCTAGACCAATTAAATACACTCCTCATGACTTGCTAGGTTGTGTCTTCCCAGTGGTTTATTCAAGTGTAAGTGGTGAGGCTGCTGTAACAGAGCCATCTCCAGCAGCCTAGATCAGTGATGGCAAACATTTTAGTGCTTTCAGTGATATGAACAGCCCATTGTGACACATGTGCCCTGGGTTTCCCCCAACTGGCCTAGGCCCTAAGTGACTGGGTGGGTTAGAGCATGGAGCCTCTTGCCTGCTGCCTTATAGGGATGAGTATGAAGTAAACTTTAGGAGGGATGTGTGTGGGCTAGTCTATGCTGAGCAATGTATCCATTTACTCCTGTGTAGACTGTCCCTCCGTTTCTTCATCTGTTGACTGGAGCAACTTAAAATAGGATTGCTCTATGTAAATACTAGAATATTTTATGCACTTTTTAAGACAACCCCTTAGGGATAGGGATGTAACTCAGTGGTTCAGCACTAGCCCAGCTTGTGTAAGTCCCTGGGTTTGATCCCCAGCTTAAATAAATAAATATTCTGAGAATACAGGGAGCCTCTCCATTTACCCTCTGCTTTGCAAACTGCTGGTCCTTTCCTGGTGTCTTGGTTGCTTTTCTTCCATTGCTGCGACAAAATATCTGACACTCAAAAATAAAGGAGGATGGGCTGGGGAGATAGCTCCATGGCATAAATGCCTGTCTGGCAAATGCAAGTTTGTAAGTTCGAACCCTGGTCCCACAAAAAAATAAAATAAAATAAAATTTTTAAAAAAGGGAGGAGCCGGGCATGGTGGTGCACGCCTGTCATCCCAGCACTCGGGAGGCTGAGGGAGGAGGATCACTGCGAGTTCGAGACCAGCCTGGGCTACAAAACTGAGCTCAAGGCCAGCCTGAACTGTACAGCGAGACCCTGTCTCAAAAAGAAAAAAAAGGGGGGGTGGTAGGAAAGGTTTATTTATTTATTTATTTATTTTTTTCTGTCTTTTTGAGACAGGGTCTCGCTATGCAGTTCAGGCTGGCCTTGAGCTCACTTTTGTAGCCCAGGCTGGTCTCGAACTCTCACCAATCCTCCTGCCTCAGGCTCCCGAGTGCTGGGATGACAGGCGTGCGCCACCACGCCCGGCTCAGGAAAGGTTTATTTAGCTCACTTGTTAGTGGAGGTTTCAGTCCACACTCAGCTGGATGCAAGGCAGAGAGGCCCATGGAAGAGGGCAGCTGTTCAGAGTAGAAAACTGAAGAGCAAAAAGAGAGCGGCAGCAGCAGCAGTGGCAGAGGCCAGCGGCTATCCTTGGGTTGCCTGCAGGCTATTTGCCCCAGGGCAGGTGTAGCCCTGGAAGCCCAGCGTTGGATCATGAATTAATTGCAAACTCTAGAAACTCACCCCAGTGATTACATAAGGCTTCGAGGGACATCTAGATACAAAGCATAACACCTGGGGACCAAGTTCTTGGCCAGGCCACCATTCCCTTCCAACTTCCCAAGCTCACCGTGTTAGAAAGCACCGAAAAGCCATGCGTGGTGGCTCACACCTGTAATCCCAGCACTCAGGAGGCTGAGGCAGGAGGATCGGTGCAGGATGGCTCAGTGGTCTAAAGCGCCTGCTTAGGAAAGCTTGGGTGGCTACAGAGACCGCAGTTCGATCCCCGGCACCACATGCTGCGCCAGCCCTGCCCTCAGGGCAGGCTGAGCCGGCCATAAAAATAAAGAAAGAAACAAAAGTTCTGAAACAAGAAAAAAAAATAAATAAAATAAAATTTAAAAAAAAGAAAAAAAACCAAGGCTTGGCTAGCAGAGGCGCTGTTCCCTAAGTGAGTTTCACCTTTCCCCTCCCCTTTTGGAAGGTTGTTAAGGTCACAAAGTTCAGAAATCCTGGATAGTTTCAGGAAGACCTTGGGTCTCATTGTGTTGCAGGAGGAAGATGCTGAGTGAAGAATCATGCGGCCAGGATTCTTTTTCTTTTTTTTTTTAATTTTAATTTTTTTTTTCTTGTTTCAGAACCTTTGTTTATTCATGCATTTTTATGGTCAGCTCAGCCCACCCTGAGGGCAGGGCTGGTGCAGCATGTGGTGCCAGGGATAGAACCGCGGTCCCTGAAGCCGCCCAAGCTTTCCCAAGCAGGCGCTTTAGACCACTGAGCCATCCCGCCGGGCCCCTCTTTTTTTTTTTTTTTTTCTTGTTTCAGAACTTTTGTTTATTTATTTATTTTTATGGCCGGCTCAGCCTGCCCAGGGCAGGGCTGGCGCAGCACGTGGTACGGGGGATCTAACCGTGGCCCCTGCAGCCACCTAAACTTTCCTAAGCAGGCGCTTTAGACCACTGATCCATCCTGCCAGGCCCCAGGGCCAGGATTCTTGAGATCAGGAGTTGGCCTTCTTTTTCTGTAGAAGACCCTGTAGTATTTTAAGTTTTGCAGGTTTCCTATAGTCTCTGTCACAACTCTTCAACTGTCTTTTTTGTTTTTTTGGCAGGACCAGGGTTCTAACTCACAACCTTGCACTTGCCAGGCAGGCACTTGTGCCATGGAGCTATCTCCCTAGCCCCTCGACTGTCATTATACAGCACTATAAAAGCAGCCAATGATAGTGTTCCAGTGAATGAGCATAGCTGTGTGCTAATAAAACTTTGTTTATTTATGCAGGAGTGGAGTTCGAACTCATGATCTTGCACTTGCCAGGCTGGCACTTGTGCCACAGAGCTATCTCCCCAGCCCCTAATAAAACTTCATTTACAAGAACAGATGGAGGCCTGAGTTGGCCCAGACTCAGCATACCAGCCCCTGACTCTGAAAGGCGTGCATGTCCAGGACAATGTACAGCCTAAAAGACGACTTCCCAGCCTGCCCCACCCCACCCCACCATTATAGTACCCTAGAATGCAGCCCAAGAGAAAAATAGAGTGCCTGCTGAAAAGACCCAGCTCCATAAACATCTGGTCTTCCTGAGCGTCTCCACTCCCTCCCCAAATGCCATTCCCAAGACCCCACATCACAAGAAGAGAACCTTGACCCAATCAGGCAACTGGGCAGGCCCAGGAAGCCCCTCTCTGTTCACCTAGGTCAGGGATAGGTACAAGGAAGAGCACTCCATGGGACATCTCAGGGAAAGAAGGTGAGACAGGCTGCAGAAGGAGGCAAGGCAGACGCCCAGATCCCAGCAGGAGAGCACCGGCTTCCCTGGTCAGGTCTGAGCAGGCCACAGCATCTGTAAAAAACTTGAGCGGGGCTGCTGCCTCCATTAGCTGGGCCTGCCCCCCTCCTCCTGGCTGCCGCCTTTCTTTCGAGGAACAAGACTACATCTGTGTGGTGATACTCTATCTGGAATGGCTAAATAAACCTTTCAGGCCCTGTCAAACAACAGCCCATCTCATTCCGATGGGGGAGCTCCTGTAGCCCTGGGACTTCTTAATCCTGAATCCTCTGCCTCGCTCACCCTGTGCTCCCTGGCAAATCCCTGGCCCCTCTCTGACCTTCATCCTTACGCACTGGCCCCCTCAGCCTGCCCCGGTTCGCAGGCCCGCTCTCGGTTTTCTTTTCAGTGCTGTGCACGCTTTCTCTCCCCCTACCCTTTCTTCCCAGGGGGTCTCTTGTCTCTCTCCTCTCCCTTGCGTGCTCAGTGAGGCTCAGGCACACAATACCGGCTGAGCAAACTTGTTCAGGCCCCCACGATTATCTCACTTCCCTGTTACCCCCACTCTCACCCTCTTGAGGCCACTGAGAAGCAGGAAAAGCTAAACAAATAAAGGAGAAGCAACCCAGCCGCTTTTCAATTTGCCTTCCCCTCCCGGCAGACAGTGGCCCAGCCCCCGCACACACACGCACACATGCACGCATGCACAGAGCACCTCCTACAGCTGAAACCCAAGCCCATCACGCAGCCACACTGCCGCGCTTCTTCCCTCCCTTCGACATAGCTGATGCTCTTTGCCCTAAACTCCACGAAGTCTCGTCTCGGCAGGGAGCCGAGGAAAGCACGAAGTTGCTGCAGGCGCATTTGATCGGTGACAAAACTGCCGGCCGGCATGGTGAAAAACTGCATGGAGGAGGGAGTAAGGACGACATGCTGCTGGGTGTCCTGGCGGTGCAATCGCTGGGTAATTAAGCCTCAGCCTCTCTCCTCCAATCAGGAGCCAGCCCGTGAGATCTCCGAGACGGAGGGGGATGGGAGGGGGAGTTGAGTAATGGAAGGAAATGATGAAATAATCCAGTTTGGGAACTGGGCCACTCGGGAAAGACGACAAAGAATCCCCCTCAAGGTAAAGTTAGGCCCTCAATTTGCTGATCCTGCGTAGGCCAGTGTGAATGCTAGGGACGTCCTTGCGGGAGGAACACTCGCTCAGGATTCTAGAGGTTCATCCTGCGCAGAGCCCAGAGCTGAGGCAAACCTCAACAAGCCCCGTGCACTGCTCCCACGCCGTCCTGAGCGCAGAGTTTGTGTCCCTTGTGTCACTCGCGGTGCCTTACACTCACCTCCTGCAACCCTTGCTAACTCTGTAAGCTCAGGGAGGGGGGAGCTCTGATCCCTGGCTCTGCCCCCATCCTCCTCCCCATAAACCTCCTGCCCAGCTTTCCTGCCATGAGGAGATGAATCTGCTCACCCCCTCCGTGGAAGCTGCGCTTGTGTGATTTCCTTTGAGGGGGGGTGGTATGGTTCAGGTTTCCTTAACTGCGGGTTTGGGCATCAAACCGCCAACGCCTGTGCCTGACTGGGATTGGTTTCACAGGAGCTTCGGCCTCCGCGCTAACCCAGTAGACCCCGCGTTTTCCTTTTTTTTTTTTTTTAATTTTATTTATTTATTTTTTTCTTGTTTCAGAACCTTTGTTTATTCACTCATTTTTATGGCTGGCTCAGCCCGCCCCGAGGGCAGGGCTGGCGCAGCATGTGGTGCCGGGGATTGAACCGCGATCCCTGAAGCCGCCCAAGCTTTCCCAAGCAGGCGCTTTAGACCACTGAGCCATCCCACCGAGCCCCAACGTCTTCCTTTTTGTACAGCGAAGAACCGCAGTCTGAACAAAGGAAGCCCCGAGCTCAAGATCGTTGGACAACCCAGTGGCCGCTACGAAAGCCATGGGCCACCGGCTCTGCTCTCCTACCTCCCACCCTGGCCAGTAAGTGGGCAGCAAAGCTCCATTCATTCCTTGAATGAGAGAGAAACCCCAGGTTGGCACCGAGCCAAATTTCTGAAACATCAGCCACTTACCATAACTTTCAGCAACTTTATTATTTCTTTAAATTGGCCTTCAAACCAACTCACTTTTTATATTTAAATAAAACACTGCCGCTGGGCATGATGGTGCCTGTAATCCCAACACTTGGGAGGCTGAGGCAGGAGGATCAGTGTGAGTTCAAGACCAGCCTGGGCTACAATATTGAGCTGAAGGGGGCTGGGGAGATAGTTCCATTGGCACAAGTGCCCGCCTGGCAAGTGCAAGGTCGTGAGTTTGAACCCCAGTCCCTCCCTACCCACCCCCCAAAAAAACAGAGCTCAAGGCCAGCCTGAACTGCATAATGAGACCCTGTCTCAAAAAGACAATAAATAGATAGATAGATAGATAGATAGATAGATAGATAAAACTGCAAGTAATAACATCCCCAAAAGCACAGATTTAATATACTTTTTTTTTTTTTTTTTTGGCAGGACTCAGGTTCAAACTCAGGACTTTGCACTTGCCAGGCAGGCACTCGTGCCATGGAGCTATCTCTCCAGCTATGCTAACTTTTTTCTATTGCACATAAGAATAAAATATGTAAGTTGGCATATAAAAAACGGTCCTTGAGATACCATCTAAAATTAGCTTGTGGGGCCCGGCGGGATGGCTCAGTGGTCTAAAGCACCTGCTTGGGAAAGCTTGGGTGGCTTCAGGGACCGCAGTTCTATCCCCAGCACCACATGCTGCGCCAGCCCTGCCCTCAGGGCGGGCTGAGCTGGCCATAAAAATGAGTGAATAAGCAAAGGTTCTGAAACAAGAAAAATAAATAAATAAATTCTTTAAAATAAATAAATAAATAAATAGAATTAGTTTGGGGCTGGGGCTGGGGTGATAGCTCAGTAGAATAAGCACTTGCCTGGCAAGCACAAGAACCTGAGTTCAAGCCCCAGCAAAATAATTAATTAATTAATTAATTAATTTTTAAAAAATAGGTACTTTTTTTTTCAGTACCAGGGATTGAACTCAGGACCTTGTGCTTGCCAGGCAAGCACTTATTCCACTGAGCTAACTCCTCAGCCGAAATAAATAAAAAATAAAATTAGCTTGTGGGGCCAGAGAGATAACTCAGTGGCACAAGTTCCTGACTAGCAAGTGCAAGCTCATGAGTTCAAAACTCAGTCCCACAAATAAATAAGTAAATAAATAAATAAATAAAATAAAAATAACAGAGGCTGGGGAGATAGCTCCGTGGCACAAGTGCCTGCATGGCAAGTGTAAGGTTGTGAGTTCAAACCCACATACCACCGAAAAAATAAAAAATAAAATTAATTTGTGCCCAGTTCCAGAAAAACAAAATAACAACTACAAAAACAAAGGCAGCTGGAGATTTTTATTTTATTTTATTTATTATTTTTATTCTTTTTTTTAAAATTTTATTTATTTTTTTTTTTTCCTTGTTTCAGAACCTTTATTTGTTTATTCACTCATTTTTATGGCCGGCTCAGCCTTCCCTGAGGGCAGGGCTGGCGCAGCATGTGGTGCCGGGGATCGAACCGCGGTCCCTGAAGCCGCCCAAGCTTTCCCAAGCAGGCGCTTTAGACCACTGAGCCATCCTGCCGGGCCCCAATTTATTTTTATTCTTGTTTCAGAACCTTTGTTTGTTTATTCACTCATTTTTATGGCTGGTTCAGCCCGCCCCGAGGGTAGGGCTGGCGCAGCATGTGGTGCCGGGGATCAAACCGTGGT